>CAJUYG010000108.1:218479-275627 GCA_910591675.1 Galerucella calmariensis | reverse complement strand
AAAAGTTAGATATATGTATTTAAAAAAAGCGTGGAATAATTATTTGTGTCTTTAGAGCGTAAAGTATCGGATTACCACTTGAGAAAGAATATTGCGATCTATTGAAAGCGACAATTTTACTTTACGCTCGAAAAACAAACATAATTTTTTCTACAGTCGTCCGTGAAATGACTAATTACTAGTTTCTGCAGAACTAGATTTGCCAAGCTTTTTTAATGAATGGAAAATTTGCATGGAACAATGTAGGATTAGAGAAGTAGTGTGCAAGTAGAAATAAAAAATATTTCACAATCTCTTTATGAATTTGTACTTGGATATTTAGCAACTGCTTTTGTCAACGGATGAATACCTCCAAATGTTTTATATTAATAGTTGAATTGTGATAATTTGAAATGTGGTAATTAATTTTATTACAAGTCTTGTTTACGTAACGAGATCAACATTAAGCTACTTTTAATGCAGTCGCATCCGTTTACCTAAAAACCACTTTAACCAAAGTTATTTCCTTGTACTATAACCAAATAAATGCTGATTAGTCACCGAACAACAATATTATGTATTGTCAAGATTGTTAAATAAATGCTGGTGAAATATTTTAAAATAAACTTCCAAGTTAAAGTAAAAATAAGATTTGCAGTGAATCTAAATCGACATAGTATTGAAAAAAATTGGGAAGTAATTACTAGAGATGCTTATTCTGTTACTATCCGTCCCGATAGTAGATAGATGTGTACTACCCAGTAAATTTTCATCCAGCTTAGCATAACAACATGAGAAATACCTATAGTATAGGTGTAGTTTATTCCATACTGACTTGTTTAAACCTGAAAAGATCTTGTAAAGACCGTCCACGCGAACTCACAACTTGTAACAGGTCGAAACCTGCAAAGTGCGTTGGCTAAACTAAGAAAACCCCAAATTTCGATTTAGTATTGCCGGCAAATACTCGGCGTCCGGATTTACTGATATCCGGCTGATAAGCAGGCAGTTCAATTGCCAGGCGAATTTTCGAACATCCGGCTGATAGTCTGGCCGAATATTCGGTATTCATTATCCGCTGAATCTCTAGTAATTACACGAATCATTGAAATCATTGAAAATTGAAATGTATTAAGATGCAGAAGAAATATGTGGGTTGAAAGTCGTCCACAGTATGTCCAATATAATGAAAAGCAAATGCAATGAATCGTAGGTAAATGTGCAATTCGGGGGGTCAAATTCTTTACTGAGGGAGTAGAGCTTTCCGAGAGAACAGACATTTTGTCGTGATCTACTTATTCGATAAAGAATTCGGACACTGCAGAAGAAGCTTCAGTAGAATGATCAATCAAGCTTCAATAGGATATTAATAATCAAGCTTTGGCAAAATGTTAATCAAGCTCCGACTTCGACAATCATTAAAGATAGGATTATTAAATATCCGGCATTCGGTGTTGCAAATATCGTTTTTCTTTTCTGCCAGACAAATATTTCCATGGTCATCAACAAAATGGAAACAGCTACTCGTTCTTCCTATTACTACAATTTTGTGGCTAGAAGAATGTGCAGCTGCAGCTTGGACACAGTATTCAGCTCGATCCTTTAACATGGTACACTGGCAGCTCGTAGTGACACGTATAGTTAAAAATCCTACCTTTAATTATAAATTTTCACCAACTAAGCGTTCGTTAGAAACAGCGTAGTTAAGTTATTGAAAATATCTTCAGCAAAAACTGTTCATAAATAAATTTGGATTGTACACACGGGAATTATTGGGATATTCCATATTTAAATTATACAGTTTATAAAATATAAACTGCATTTGAAGCGAAATAGTGATTCAAATTAATAACAAAGCTCACTTGGATGCAATAAGGTACTTACATTTATGATATGCCTCTCTGATGACCATTATTTCGCGATTTGACATAGTACAAAGGACCTCAATAAGAACGTCTTCGTCGGTTCCTGCACCGCTCATGGCATCGTGTAGCTCTTTGGCATAATATTCAGGAAGAGGGGTCATCATGGCGACAATCAGGTTTTCAAAATTTCCGGTCAGTTCACTTTTTAGATCTTTTATCAAATCCTAAAAGTTCAATAAAAAGATCAATAAGAGTACTAGCTTTCATTTGCCATTTCAATATAACGATATTCTTCAAGGATAATTTGACAATAATTAAGTTAATATTTAAAAAAAATAGAAGCTTCAGCCTGTCATTCATTTAAAGTTATTGATCTCCAAAAAAAACATTTCCTGTAGTCTAAGGAAAGAATACTAAATTGGAAACAGCGTGAAAAGAATTTGTAATTCCTGAATTCTCCCAGTCAAAACCGCTTCTGGATAACGGTTTCCAAGTTATGGGCCCATCAAATGTGTCAGAATTCAGATGATCACCAAGTATTGCAAAATAAATTTTTTTTAGCGGGAACATTTTGAAACTAAACCAAGTTTGTGAAATTTCGTTTGCTAAATTAAAATTATAGGTTTAAAAAGACAAAATAAAAATGTTTAATACTATTAGTGGTAGAACTGAAAGAGTCAACTTATCCGAACACCCTGTACATATACTTACTTTTCCAAACAAAGTTTTGAACTGTATGGCGATTTGAAGTCTCTGTTCGTTGGTTCTTCTAGCCAAAACATTAATGATGGCCTTCTCATCGGTTCCGAAACCTTTCATAGCTTTCCTTAGTACCTGAGCATCGTCTGTCGGATTGAAGGGTTGGGCAGGTCTAACAGTTGGAGTTTTCTAGAAATATCAATTAAAAATATCATTATTAAAATAGAATTGCTTCATTTATATTTTTATTCCCACCATTTTGATATAAGCTAGTTTTTGCAATAAATTAAGCGGCGATTTTTATTAGAGGAATGTTAATTTATTACTGAGAATAAATTATTTTAATCTGAAGTTTAACGATAAAGTAAAGTGATAAATAAATATTTTCCAGGATACCGATTAGTTGGTTGATTACAAAAGGAAGTTTCGAATATCTGTAATGTGGCTGTTAAACCACATTTAACTTTATCATTTTTATCAAACGAACGTTTTGTTTTTTTCGCAATAATTCTTTCAATGTTTGATTCACTTTTGATTTTCTCTTTTCCCATAACTCGACTTATTGAACATGTACAACGTTCTAACCACCAATCGATTCGGGAGAAAATTTAACATATATGAGTGAATTTTGAGTGGATGTCTGCAAAGATTGAGGTAGTTAGCAGAGTCAAAGATTACAGAATAAAATATAAGATGTTTCACCCGTTCGAATTTATCGCGTAAAGCACCGAATCCGCTGGTGATTGTCTGGTGACTTGGATGGTACAGTACGTCGCTACGTCCTTACTTGCATTTAATTTGGCATATTATATGGGACGTCGCCCGTCGAGCGCTGTTATTTTAGGACGGTGTTTATAATTGGTTGCTCGTGTTTTATATTTATGTTGTATAGATTTTTTAAATTTATTAATCAATTGTTGAAATGAGCAAAAAATCATATTAGTAACCAACCAATAACCATTCAAGCATTCAAGTCATTATGGGAAACTCTAAAATGGCGAGGATATACATTTTTACTTACAGGAAACCTCAATCAGGATTGCCTCGAAAACTTTTTTGGCCAAATACGAAGTTGCTGTGGTAATGCCAAAAACCCCCGTACAATTTTGTAGCGCGTTTAAAAAGCTATTTTCTCTAAACAATTTTGATCATTTTGAAGGCACAAACTGTATGGATGACGTAAACGAAGTTCTTTTAACTATTGGTTCTGAACTAACAAAAGAATGCCTAGAACAGTTCACTTTTCCTACAGAAACTAAAAATGTGCCTTTAAAAGTGTTTACAATAGATTACCAAAATCTATCAAGCCCAGAAGGAAATGCTTTAGTGTATGTTACGGGGTATTTGTTAAAAAAATGTCTAATACAACATTCATGTGAAACATGCTTAAAGTTTGCCCATTCGGCTGACAATTTAATAAACAGAGAAACTTTTTTCTGTAAACTAAAAGCTTACACGACAAAGAAGGATGAATTTAGTGGCTCATGTCCATCAAGAGACATTGTTGATAACGTTATTGCGATGGAAAATATATTTATCGAAAAATTCAATTCTATAGCTAACCAAAGGGGAATTGGTCAGTTTCTTTTCAACGAATTTACTAAATTTTCTTTTCATCATCCATGTAATCAATTTTCTTTCAAATATTATGCAAGTCTCTACACCAGAGTCCGTATATATTTTACCCTCAAATGTATATTGAAAGATTTGAAAGACAATAGATTAAATTTAACACATAAACCAAACTCCAAACTTAGTATTTCACAACATTTATAAAAATTTTTAATAAAGTCCTGCAGCTACTTCTTTTTTTACTGTTTTAAATTTGTCAATCCAAAAAATACGCGTTATTTAAAGATCAAAATTCAAGATTTATTGGCCCTATTATTCTGGTGGCTAATGAGTATATTTCATTTAATTTGTGATAAATATCTGATAGATTATCAATAAGTATCACAAAATTACCAAAATACTGGATAAAAACTGTGAATTGATTCATTTTAAAAATTCAAGTTTATTTTTTACTTACCTTTTCAAATTCATATCTCGAACAATTTTCGAAATTTTTAACATTTAAAAATAAATCTTTGTGATAAAGAATCTTATTAATTTAAATATATATTTCTCTAATTACCCCTGTATAGCTTAAAATAAAATAAGCTCTTCGAACTGTTCTGGTATCTACCGGTCTCGTTATGGACAACAAAAGCGAATCGTAAACATAATTTATGAGAGCGGCGTCCGTTTGGGACAGCAACTTGAATCAAACCGCCCTAGAGTGAAACATCTTATATTTTATCCTGTATTCTTTGGCAATAGGGAATTTTGTTGAAAAACTTCCAAGTCCTATGATTGAAAATAAATTCCACATTCAATAAAGGTATTTAATATTTGAATATATTTTTTAAATATATAAGTTTTAGTTTATATTTACACTTAACTAATCTAGGTACTATTAATAGTTGTTTTTTTTTTCTACCACCAATCTAAGCTAACCTAAGTTAAACTTAGCTAAGCTAGCGTTCGTTTTGCCAATGAAGTTAGATTTACTAAGATTTTTAACTTAGCTAAATTTCTTAGCTAAGTTTAATCGCGAATGCAAGAAAAATCACTCATTTCTGACATCTGATAAAGATTCTAACCTTAAAAAACATATTTGGAGCTCTTTTAATAGAATCCGTTTTGAATTTTTATTTTAATTCATAAAGGTTTACCTTCTTCGAGACCTGTTGTGTTGTTCCAAATGTGGATCCAGTAATCCATTTTCTGACCTACTAGTTTCCTGATTTTATTGGTAATTTTTATTTTAATTAACCTCAATAAATTTTTGCTTTATTAATTTGTTTACCTTTCCATCTTTGTTTGCATGCAAATGCGCTTGCGCCGATATTGTCGACTTTACAGCGTTTGAAATGTGCGATCGAACTACCAATTCAGCTCAGCTAAGAATTCTGTAGTTAGCTAAGCAGAGCCGGGGGACAGAAAAAAAGCAACTAATATTATTCTTATAAACCTATATACAAAATAATACACCTGAATACACAAACACGTTTTTTTAAAGTCAAGTTAACGCCTAATTTTTTTAGTTAGTTTGTCAACCTGTCGCGTTCCACTTTTAATGCACTGATCCGTTTTGGTGATCGTGTAATTTTGGCAGTTCTTGAATATATACACAGCGTCAGTGAGAACCTTGTCTGTTTCCCTTACAAAAGCAGAAGTGTATTCCTAAAGAAAACAACACTTTGTTGGTATCCTATAAAAATTTTCAACGCTCGTTTCCTAACTTTGAATACATCTTCCAATTGTTACAAAAGATGTACACATAAGAGTTTTGAAGCTGTGAATAGAAAGCTGGTTTAATTTTATAAGCTATTTACATCAGCTTATTGTGTGTATTCAAAATTATGAGAAGAAACTTATTAAATAACAATACCGCCACCAGAAAAGGATGGTTGAAGAATACTTTCATCAAATATATTGAAGAATGAATATATTATTTTAAAGCTTTGCAAAGTTTGGAAAAATAATTTTCAAGAACAGTATATATGTTCTCCGCCCGAGAGCTCTAAAAGCCTAATCCCGAACTGGAGAAGACACTAAAATTACCATCAATAACGGAAACGTGAAAGTTGTAACAATAGCGAAAACATCTCCAACCGCAAACCAAAATTAGAAACCAACTAGGCAACTGTCTGCGCAAATTGTAAGAAATTGACAGGCCATAACTATGCAACAGTTAAAAGACAGGGGGTTACTATTAATAAAAGTGAAATTGTGTGAATGAGTGCCAAAGAAAATATCGTTCACTGTTAAAATGTACAAATATATACAAACATTGTTTTAAAAGCTGTGGAATAGCGAAAACCCCCTTTATTTTTTGTATAATTTTGCATAATATTTGAGCTTTATTATTAAACAACAATATATGAAACATTTGAAGCTTTTTAGACATTACAGAGCATTATGTTTTCTGGCATTATATTGATAAATCAGCAGAGATTCACAACCTCCTACTCCTACAGGTACATTTAAACTTTATTTTTAAACTAGAAGCTATATTCAAACAGTCTGTTCGATATAATGTTTTTATTAGCCTATTGTAAATGTATTATGCAAAGGAGTGAAGTGATAACACTTTTAAGTAAAAGTTTTTTGAATTAAATATTTATGACCGAACTGTCCATTCAACAAAGCTAGTAGTTGAATTAGGGACCACAAGAGTCTCATATTTTACGCAATCGTTATCCATATTACATCAGAAATATATATATACAGGGTGTACCAATCTTACGACAAACTTCGGTATATGGGTTATTTTGAGAGATATAAAAAAATGTTATTAACAAAAATAGTAGATGTTTTGAAGGTCCATATTTTGAAATTATATCGAACTATACAGAGTGCTGCATAACTCCGTTACAAACCAAACATATGATTTTTCAAATGGAAGCCCCTGTATATTATACCGAATTCGGATTGGTTACATTTTTTTGAAGCTTTTGATATGAGGTTTTGACACGTTATACAGAGTCCTTCAAAAGTTATGGACACGTTTATGTGAAAATCGTAGGTAAATCAACGCTCTGTAGCTTGTTGTACGTTAAAGAAAAAAAATGTATTTTGCCAAACAGAGTTTCGTAATATGATGCAATATCTCCGTATCCTATTAAATTTCAATTATATTCTTTCTTGTATACCTACAGGGTGAACGGAAACTCGAACCTGTCATTTTCTTTCTTATTTCAAATGGTACACCCTTTATTTCATAGCAAAAATAAAATCTTCGATTATGTAACTTTAATTTTTGTGAAGCAATTCCTATACCCAAAGTTTATAAAAACAGAGTTATTTTGTAATATTTATTGTAAACTATTATTATTCACCTATTATGTGAAAGCAATAAACGTTGTATGTAACAAAAAATCCTAATTAATGATACATTTTAATGAATAATTAATTCTAAACGAAACTAGCCACCAAAAGTATAATCCCAACCGTAATATTAAACTAAGGGTTCAAAATGTTCACCGTTAACATCAATGCAATGCTGCAGAATAGATCAAATGATTGATTAACATTTCTCAGCATATCAACGTTAGCAGATCGAAATGCTGCACTAATTATCTCTTTCATGTCATCTCTAATAGCCGGCGATTTTATAAACTTATTCCTTACAAGACCCGAAAAAAAATATATATACTTTTGTTAAATCGGGTGACCGAGCTGGCTAATCAGTTGGGCCCCCTCTTACAGCATTGCATTGATGTTAACGGTGAACACTTTGAACCTTCAGCTTAATATTACGGTTAGGATTATACTTTTGGTAGCTAGTTTTGTTTAGAATGAATTATTCATTAAAAGTTATCATTAATTAGGAGTTTTGTTACATGCAACGTTAAGTGCTTTCACATAATAGGTCAATAATAATAGTTTACAATAAATATTACAAAATAACTCTGTTTTTATAAACTTTGGGAATGCTTCACAAAAATTAAAGTTACATAATCGAAGATTCTATTTTTGCTACAAAATAGAGAGCGTTCGATTTGAAAGAAGAAAGAAAATGACAGGTTCGAGTTTCCGTTCACCCTGTATATAAAGAAGAATAAAATTGAGATTCAATAGGATACGAAACGCTGTTTGGCAAAATCCATTTTTTTTCTCCATCGTACAACAAGCTACAGAGCGTTGATTTACATACGATTTTCACATAAACGTGTCCATATCTTTTGAAGGACTCTGTATCACGTGGCAAAACCTTATATCAAAAGCTTCAAGAAAATGTAACCAATCCGAATTCGGTATAATATACAGGGGTTCCCATTTGAAAAATCATATGTTTGGTTTGTAACGGAGTTATGCAGCACTCTGTATAGTTCGATATAATTTCAAAATATGGACCTTCAGCACATCTACTATTTTTGTTAATAACATTTTTTGATATCTCTTAAAATGACCCAAATACAGAAGTTTGTCGTAAGATTGGTACACCCTGTATATCTCTAACTTTTGAATTGGTACCTGGGCCCAAGTAAATCATAAAAAAGCTCGTTAACCAGTTTACCGACTCTACGTTGGCAGAGAACTGAAATATGGATAAATTAATTCAACAATTCTGATGTTACATATTTTTCTGAATTGTTGAAAGTGAACAGTTAGAATTACAATAATTGAGAGGAACTGGTTCCGAGTATTCAATAATTCCTGTATATTTCCGGCTGTTTAAATCTCTCCTAGTTTAAAGATGGTTTATGGTATGTTAATATTGAAAGTTTCTGTTTAGCTTATCCATCTACTATGCTGATTATATCATTATATATACCAGGAAACTAATCAACCCAAAACGAACATGCTAACCCAAATATAAATAATCCGTTCTAACAATACCTTTGGTCTACTAGGTACATATCCTTGAGGGCTGCTATGCTGGGTATAAGAATAACCTCCATGAGGTCCGCGCGATCCTTGATTTCCTTGATAACTCTGTCCACCGGGAGGAGCACCAGGAGCATGAGAATAAGACCCATGCCCGCCGGAAGGGGGAGTCGGATAAGTATTTGGAGCGTACATTCCTCCACCGCTTGGAGGATATCCTCCTCCACTCGGTGGATATCCTCCTCCTCCACTCGGTGGATATCCTCCACCTCCACTCTGCGGATATCCTCCTCCTCCTCCTGAAGATGGGTAACCAGGGCTAGAATGTGGATATCCACCACCAGAGGTTGGGTATCCACCGCCACTTGAAGGATATCCTCCTGTGCTGGGAGGGTAAGCAGGCATGGGCATAGGTTGTGGCATTTGCATAGGAATGTTAGAAGGATAACCGAAACTGTTGGGGTTTATTTGGGGATAGGAAGGTGCTCCCCCTTGAGGTTGGTGAGAGTATGGGGGTGCTCCCGGTGCTGATCCCTGAGAAAGTTAAATTTTTATGTTAAGCAATTTCTAAATAGTTGATGCAATGGTTCTATAACAAAATTTTGAAACTAAGTAGATATTTCCGGAAGTTTTAAGAGTGAATAAATGAGATAGATTTGGGAGATAGATGCGTAATGGTCGTAATATCCATAAATTTTTGGAATTAAGTCTGTCAAATGTCATTAATTTTCCATGTCATAGTTAAAGGACCAACAAAGTTTGGCGAAGCCTTTACATTTTAAACTTCATCACGTAATTTCACCCTGTAGATATATACATTGATTTAGTAAAACCAAATTAAATTAAAATAACGTATAATTTACAAAATAAAATGCTAAAACAATAAGATTACATTCAGGTCGATTCTGTTTGCACTAGCAATATGGTTATTTAAAATATATGGCTATCATAGCAAGATTTGCAAAATATGTTATTCTGATCGTCGATTTTAAGCAATATGATATGTCATTAACTAATAGATCTTGCTAAAAACATTGCTATCTTTGCAAGGTACTTTTTGTACTTGTTATTTCTCATAACAAGGTGGATAAATGGTAAAAATGGCGTTTCCCCTATTTTATCATGTGAATTTTTGAATAATCGATATCTAGAAATTAATTGCAAATATAAATATAAATGAGAATGTGAATATTCTTCTTATATATACATCAAAAAAATATCCAAAAATTTCAATATATTCCCTAAAATGTTCTATTTTTCAAATATTGATGAACTCACTGAAGGACAATTCATTAGAGGACAAGTAGTAGGCCAAGTCCAGGAAATGTTTGAATAAATTTATAAAATTAACTGAATATATTGACAACCAAATAGAGTTATTATATTCTAAAACAAAAACAAAACACATACATTCTAACAAAAAATCAGTCTATCAGTTTATATTCATATAATATACATTCCCACAAAAAAATCACTCAAATTTAAACAAGATAACAAAATAAAGTTATATTCTAACAAAACAAAATTATATTTAAAAAAAAACATTCTAACAAAAAATCAGTGTATCCTACAGCATACATTCAAGTAAGATAACAATAAGTTAGTAGGTATATTCTAAGAAACAAAATGAAAATTATATTTTAAAAAACAGAACAAATAAACTCTTCAACAAAAAATTAGTCTATAAATCAGCTATAGATGTGTGATGTGATAATGCATTGGCAATTTTTGTAAATGCTTCTGCCAAATGCAAAATCGCATGTGCAATTTCTTCAATAGCCAGAGCCATTCGTTTTGTACTCTGGCTGTATTTTTCAGCTGCACTGTCTAATTTGGTAGCATTACTGGAAATTATTCTTTTCTTCCTATTAGGTCTAAGAACATTTCTATTCACACCGAAAAAAAAGTAATAAGGAATATATATCTTACAATATTTATGATAATTATACCTGTTTTTTTTTTTGTCCCATTCAACTATTCCACTTGACTGGCTGTATAATCTTCCACAATTACACCAATGATCTCAGTTTGCTCTTCCTCTGCAAATGAAATGTTACCAGGAAGTGGTGATTCAATAAGGTGCATTTGTTCTACGATGGGTTCAGCATCATCTGGATAAACTTTCTGTGGAGTGCCATGACAACCTATAACATGCACCCACTCAAAAACTGACATCAATCGATTTTCCAGCTCATTCAATTCCACACATGTGTATCCTCCACCAGCTGTTTACTGGATTTACTTTTTATTGCTCCGACATTTTCATTTGGTTTTTGATTTCCATTCATATAAAAACTAGAATATGAAAGGAAAATGTTCAATAATACTATTGCTTTCAATTATACTCAAATATACACACTATATACTATTGGTTAGGAATTGATACTTACAGTTTTCCACTGTTTTTTATTTTTTCTTCCTCCATTTTCCACAATGTTCAACATATTTGTTAGTTCTTCCCATTTTTTATCACTAGCTTCTCCAACATTTAAGGGAAGAGATTTCCCAGTAATTAATATTTTATTTTTCTCTAAATAATTAATCAACAGCTCCATTTGTGCCTTACTTGTCTTACGACTACGCGACATTTTTTGAATAAAATAGACGAAAACAAAATGAAATATAACAAATTAATAAAAATATTTCTGGAATTTATAGGTTAAAATCAAAAATAAATCTTCTGTTTTCTTATGAAGCGCCAAAATACAGTGTTGCCGGTAGTTAAATTTATGCTTCTGGTAATAACATTGCTATCGACAAAACTTTAAACCATTCTTGCTATGAACGCAGAAACAGAATACCCAATTTCCTTACCATATTGCTGTACGTTATAACCATAACAATATTGTTTATACAACAATGTTTTTAGCAATATGCAAACAGAATCGACCTGATTATATGTTTGTTAAATGTTAATATATTAATATCATGCCTTAATACAATTTATTTCTAAACACTGAAGAAAATGACTGTGACCAAAAGTGTCTATATATATACAGATTTTTTGGGAAGGGCGATGAACACGAGTTTTGTCTTGATTTTGGACAAATTTTAAAACTGGTTTTGACATTTTGATCGTTAACGTACTCACAATGTTCCGACTGCCGATAAAAAAGTATGAGCAACTATGGCCTCGAAAGTATGAAATGATGTAAAAAACTGGGAAATTTCTCTACGTAATGGTGGTATTCTAGGTTTTAGACCATGCAGAACTTTTTATGAGGAATAACCTTTTTTGTAAAATCAATAATAAAAAAGCTTCCCAGGTGCTTTGTTGAACATATAGTCGGTAAACAACAATTTATGTTTGAGAGACGGCAGAAAAATATGGGGCTCCGAAAATCTTCATAGAAGGAATGACGTATAACCGAGATAAATAGGTCAATGTATCATTGTAACAGCCAGTTTCACAATAATAGGTTACCTCATGGTTAAAAAGTATCTAACGGTTACGACAAAATTTGGGTTTCACAATATGTGGTCAAGGGTAAAGTAAAGGTTAACCGTTAAAAAATTCAACTGCAATCCAAAGTACGGGTAACCTAACCAAGGAAATATAATCTAATTTATGATTGTTAACTGCATCAACTGTCAAATTTTACAACTGTATATTGTTATATTCAATTACAAACAATTAGAAATATGAAAGAGTACAATTTTAATGCCTATAGCAGTGACGATGAAGTCAGACGGCCAAAAATTATTCGCACAATACCAATACGTGAAGAATTCGACTGTCACAATTTTTTATGCAGATTTCGTATGTCAAAGTGGACAGTAGAAAGTCTGTTGGAAGATATTGAGGAGGCTATTTCCCATGGGTAGTTTGGTAGTTCCAGTATAAAAACTGTAAAACATAACCTCTAAAGGTCTGCTTTTTCCTTTCATTTGACATAGAGCATCATACTATCGATGGTTTTCATACCAACACAACAAAAGTTAATATAATTTCATAAGTTATCTGACCATTAGTTAAATGATGATTGTGAAACATGTTCTAATGGTTAGTATATCGGTTAAGGTTACTTAATCCTAAGATTTTACCACCGATTGTGAAACTGGCTGTAAATGTTCGTTGGGTATAAAAATTTAGAAAGAGTAGAGATAGCGGAAGGAGTTTTTGCAGATGATGTGGTGCTAATAGCAGGAAGTGAAAACCGATTACAGGAAAACTTGAACATATGGAAAGATGTTATGGAAGAAGAAGGCATGAAAATCAACAAAAATAAAACCAAAATACTCGTAATAGGAAATCAGAAGATCAACACAGAAATTAAAATAGATAATATACAAATAGAACAAGTAAAAGAATTCAAATACTTAGGAATAACTTTTGACGAAACAGGAAAACAAGATGCAGAGATAAATGTAAGAATAGAGAAAACAATTAAGCTATACTATGCCATGAACCAAAAATTTCTAAATAAAAAAGAAATCACCAAAGAGACAAAAGTAACAGTGTATAATACAATATATCGACCAGTTTTAACTTATGGATGCGAATCTTGGACTCTTACAAGTAATCAAAAAAGCAAAATACAGGCAGCAGAAGTGAAATACTTGCGAAGAACATTTGGAACAACAAGAATGGACAAAATTAGAAAGACAAAAAAGAGAGAGGAATTAGGTGTCCAACCCGTACTAAAATTTATAGAACAAAGACAACTCAACTGGTGGGGACATATTCAGAGAATGAATAACAATAGACAAGTTAAAAGGACATATGAGGCAAAAATACAAATAAAAAGAAAAAAAGGAAGACCAAAACAAACATGGAATACAATAGTGGGTACTATATCTTCTGTATGTTCCTTGTGGTATATTCTTTTTTTAATTTCTTGGGAAATTAAACCACAATATTTTTAAATTCTTTATTTCAACGTTTCGGTAGCGTTCCAGCTACCGTTGTCAAGAAAAAATAAGTAGAAATTAATTTTTATCCCTAACTGACAGTTAGGGATAAAAGAATTTAAAAATATTGTGGTTTAATTTCCCAAGAAATTAAAAAAAGAGTGGGTACTATACTAAAGGCCGATTCATGCAACGTGCACTATAATTACATTTTCATTACATTATAACTACACTTAAATTACATTATCACTGCCTAATCAAACCAGTTCATGCAACGAATTAATTATGAACTGACAAGACTGGCAATTGATAAACGTCATATTATTTGTATCGTTTGTGGTTGTGCTAGGAGGTCAGTTATTTGCAATTATTTGGAAGTTATCAGGTTCTCTCAGCAAAAACGTGTTGGAATATATCAGTTTCTCTACTTTTGAAAGTATTATTGGCTGCTCGAAATAGAAGGAGACCTCGGAATGACAGCTGTAACATTTTTGGCGCATGCGACTTCATGGTTTTCAGCGTTTTCACCATAGACATAGACATTATATTATATTTCTCTATGGTTTTCACTAAAAATATAATGTAATTATAATGTATAGTTGAAAGTAGACCAACTTCTTAATGCAATAGTGTAATTGAAATTCAATAATGTGGTTGCATGAACATCATATAGGAAACTATGGTAATTAACTTTTTCTAATGTAAATGTAGTTATAATATAATGAAAATGTAATGATAATGAACGTTGCATGAATCCGCCTTTAGGGAGAGAGGTAAATCATGGGAAGAGGCGAGAACATTGGCAAGAAACAGGAAAGAATGGGAAAAATTTATATATGAGAATTAAATGCAAACCCGACACCTTAGGGTATATGATTATATATATATATATGTAACATTGTCAATTTATTTTTTAATCTAGATAATGGCTGACTTTTGTAGGGAGAGTTAATGAAATATTTGTTGTTGTAGCTCTAGATATTTAAAGTGAGTTTACGATGGGATTTCAATTAATAAATGTTATTTAAACAGAATTTGTCTATGAAAAATTAACATTTAACATCCTGACAATAGTTCTAATAATCTTGCATTCTGTTTTTTATGACAAATATGTATTTTTGCATTATAATATCTTGACTAAGGAATTCGTGACGTCAAAGCTATGTTAACTGCAAAATGTAACTAAAGTATTTGAGTGATATTGTATAGAAAGTAATTACTAGCAGTATTTTCACCAAAGATTACAAACTTATAATCTTTATTTTCACGAAACATTCCATTTCATTTGCGTCAGTGTTGTCTCCATTTTCATCCATATCGTTTTCGGTTGATGTCTCACTTATTTCAACTTTATGACTTTTGTATAGATTAGTTTATAAATAATTTACGAATATCGATAACAATTATAAATATTAGTTTATCAGAAACAACTCAAGATTCCATATTTGCTCAAAATAAAAATAAAATAAAAAATTGGTCAGGCAGTAGAAATGCATTTTCCATCAATGAAGAGATGGACGGCCAAAATCTACGTACGCAACCCCTACTACTCTACTATTAAGTTGATATGTATGCAAAAATATGATGAAAAAGTGACACCTACAGCATGACGATTTCAACAATTGCGGAACTAGCCAAACGTTACACCCATGCTCAATCCCTTAAGAGATGGGATGGAACCAAAGGATGCAGTCTTGCCAGGATCACCTTGGGCAACCCTGGGAAGCTGGCGTCGAAGAAATATTTGGCGATGACCAGGAAAAACCTACGTTTAACAGTAGGATTTCTGACTGTCCACTGTCAACTATGGAAACACCTCCATACTATGGGGCTAGTGGATACTCTATGTAGGATGTGTGAACAGGAAGATGAAACTGTCAGGCATGTCTTATGCGAGTGTCCGGAGTTATCGTCAATAAGAGAGTATGTGTGTTCGGTGAGTCTTGGCCTACACCTGCCGATATAAAGGAGATGTCTCCTAGTGACCTGTCCACCTTCCTGAGAAGGACAGGATGGACGATGACCTAGGAAGACAACTCCTCGGGAGGATGTACAATGGGTCACATGTGGCCCAAGTGCTCTGAGCCTACACTCACCCTCCTTGCTTTAAACGACTTCTCAAAAGCTTTCGACCGACTTGATGATAATTTGTTACTATGTAGTTTATAAAAAACTGGACTGTCTACTACTTACTAAATCAGAAGCAGTTTGTGATATGTAGTGGTCACAAGTCTAAAGAATATTTAGCTCTGACTGGGGTGCCTCAGGGTTCTGATCTGGGACTTTTGCTATTCAACATATTTATTAATGATGTCTTGGATGTTGATGGATTGTTATATGCTGATATTATGGAGATATTTCGTCGAGAATTGTCGAAAATAATGATTGTCGCATATTACAAAATAGGTGTAAATGGATTTCAACTAACAAGCTAAGTGATTATTTGGTCCAACAAAATGTGCTAGAAAATCTATACACAGTTAAAGATAAATAAATGAATAAAAAACGAGCCTGTAAGTTTCCCTCCATTTAGATAAAGTACCTACATTCCCACTTTATCTGACATTTTTAATAAGTTAATTGCAACTATAAAAATATATTTTCGTCCTTGTGGCGCCCTTTTATCACGTGTTGGTTGATCTAGTTTTAATCTCTTAATTGAATTACCCGAGTAAAATGTACACGATTATATGAAAAAACACAACAAAATAATATATTATTGCTTTGTTTTCATGAATTTATTAATGAAATTGGCTTGATACTGTACAAGACTGTGTTACGGTATCTAGTTGCTCTAGAACTGTATCTAGTTTTCATGACATAATGATCTATTTTAAGCGAATAGTGATCAATAACCGGTAAATACTAAATACATACAGTTTAGTTCAGGTTTCAATCAATAGGATGTTCAACTAAAAATTGATTCTTGTTTACGCGCAACAGATAGCTAATTCTGAAGAAATAAATTACATCGCACAATATTTAACCAAATTCAACAGTGAGCGTGTTTAAAATTTTCAAAATCCGCCTTTTAGATTATTACACGATCTATCTAATTACTGGTTTCATAATAAATTATGAAAAAGAGAAGAAATATACCGTTGCCGTAATCTTAGGTACACCTGTTCAAGCTCCAAGTTATAGTTTTCTGTTAAAATTACAGTTCTCTTCTATTTGCTCTCATAATACCAATAGGTGGACAACAGTCACTGCAACCACAAGATGTCTTCCGTGAAAACTGTCTTTTACATCAGCCTATACATCAGTTATCATTAAACCGAGTTTAGGTGTTTAATACAACGCACCCTAAGAACTGAGTAAAGCCTAACACAAAATGTTTATTATTTGGACAAATTCGCAAAGTTGAGTAACCCAATTTTTTATTAATAGGTACCTATTTGTGTAAGTAGGACGGTTAGTAACAATTTAACTATTTAATTAAATTAGAGGCAGTTAGGTAATAGATATTTACGATATAAGTGTCGTAAAAATTCATATTACGAAATGAGATGGGAAATTTGTCAAACGAGGCCGTCAGGCCGAGATTACAGAATAAAAATATTTTTATTCTGTAATCTTTGCTAACTAACATCTATTTTTCTAAAACCGTTGCAAAGAAATAATAAAATATTGTAATTTGCTTTGTTCATTGTAGGTAGTTAAAAATATAAATCGTTTAAAAACAGTCAAAAGTGTGCTTTTTTTAAATAAAGTTGGTGTTTCCTAGTCAAACGTGAAGTACTGGACACCGGCAAATGCAACAATCCAAAATGCCTCAAACCAGCGTCGCGCCAGTAAACTCAATCCGATTTTCTTCAAAAAGCGTTAAAAAAAGCTTTGTGCAATGCAATACTGACATTCATAATAACGTAAAAAACTAATTAAACATCCTATTAGAATCATTTTTTAATACTAGGTACGAGAACAAAGTTGCGTGCAATAGCTAGTATGTAATTTATATATTTCGTAACCAATACACCGATTTTTGGAATAATTAATTAGTAATTTCTAAAATATATCAAAAACTAGGTAGGTAATTATGAGTATTATTTTCAATATCTATTTTTAATTAGGTAACTAACCGCAATTTAATACAATATAAAATGCCTAAAAACATTTTCCAATCTACGTAATAAACAATAAACCACAAAATAAATTAAACTTTCACTTTTGGCTCACCTGTTGATAGGGGTATCCTGGATAACTCATTTTAGTGAATAATCTAAAAATAAAAGGGTATCATTCAATATCTAGTTATACATCCAACAAAATATAAATATAAAACCATTAAATCTAATAATCATTTTATTTAGCACCATTAACAACTAATTACCAAAAAAAATATTAGCCGGTAGATAGCCACACCTTTTCAAGTTTTCTTATCACAATAAACTGTTGATATTCCTTAATAACTAAAGCAATATATTTATCAGCTTAACCACTTACTTGTTACGAAGGTTGTTATTCTTTTGTAGTTAAAAAACTCGTAAAATAAGAATGACTTTGGCTACTATGAGTAATATGTTCTTGAAATACGTCAACACTCAACTCAAACTAGAATACGAAGCGTCAAGCGTCAACGCTCAACGCCGTCAACGAGCCACAACTGACAAGAAATTCTAGGTCACAAATTTGAAGGTGGAGGATGACAGTACATTCGCGGAACTGTTATAACACTTAGTCGACGATTCTTCTGTTTTTAAAGTTGCTAAACTTTCTTTTCAAATAATTCACTTTATGAAATTTGGGAAAATACTTTTAGTTTCGGCTCTATTACATGCAAAGGGAAAGTCCAATACTCATTTAAATGTCATTAAAATAAAAAAATACTGGACCATCAAGGAGTGTCAAGCCTAAAAGAATGGACAGTTGTGTGGATGTGTTGATTATGTCCCTTCCAATGAGGAAAGTTTTCAAAAGTTATATGTAAGTTTTTGCTGTAAAGATACGTGGACTTAGTGGCGCCAGTAAATTAAATGAGCAAGTGAAAACATCAACTTGCATACAACTTATTTTTGCAAGAATAGACCAAAAAAGTCTGCATCCTTCTGAAACTTGCGCCATCACTGCCTACGAATATTTGTGATAAAGGCTCAGACGTCGGCATCCGCTTACCAGTTTAAATTTGGTTTTCGTTTCGGTTGACCTCCTAATTTTTGTTGTTTGTGATTGTACTTTATCTAGTTTTTGCAGCTTGCTGAATCGTCTGCTGCAAGTTTTCCCAGAAGTTTTGCAGAAGCACTCAAAGAAGGTTCGACGACCAATCAATGGCTTAACCCCGACACGGCCTTTTCTTTTCTTTTTGTGTAATTATTCTATCTTTTTTCCACTAAAAGTTTTCAAGCCACTATTTTACATGCTTTAGAAAGTTAACTCGACAATGTGCGTACTGTGAAAAACACTTAAATGAATGCCACTTATATAGGACAAGCAATAGTGGATGCAAGTATAGTAATTTTTGACAAAAATTCTAGTAGAAAACGGTGCCATCATATAAAAGACATTACGTAGTGTAATTTTGATATGTTGGGTCCGATTTTAAATTTCAAATATATAATAATTTAAATGCAAATAGTGATCGACCACTGGCGACTCTAAACCCCTTCCTGTGTAAACTCACCATAATAAAGCGACTTTTCATTCAGACATAACTGTTACTTAAGAAAATGATTTCGTCCATCTCTTACATTACAATTTTATCTCGTTCTTGGAACCACAAAGTACGTACATGTTTATAAGAGAATAATTATTCTGCGCACAAACTTTCAGAGTGGGGGACAGACTACATTTTATCTATTAGTCAGATTGTTATTGTTAACAATCAAGGAATTCCCAGTTTGGGAGAAGTGGTCCAATATTATTTTTCTGTTTAAAATGATCACGTATCCTACGTCATTGGCAGTGAGTAATACGGTAGTAAAGTTATAGAAAACATTTTTCCAACAGAGTATATTAATTTCTATTCAAAGCACAGAGATGCAGCTTTACTAATGATTATTAGAATCTCAATTTAATAAAAATAGTTGCAATCCGCGAAAAATTTACAATTCTGTGTTCATCTGCTTGAAATTCCAAATACAAATCTCAGGATTCCCCGATTAGTGTCAATAAACATTTCTTGTAACTTCCTGAACAGTCACCCTGAAAAAAAAAGATGCTTATAATCTTCCAAATTTGATGACCCAGTCTATAAGAAGTCTTGAAGATATATTTCTTAGACGCTGACGTCTGAAAGATGTCCGGGTGTTAAAAATTACGTCTTTGAGATAATATGCTCATAACAATTTTTGGTCTCATGGTTGAAAGTACTCTTGATTATTCTCATTTGTATATTAGACATTATAATTATTGATTTCAGTTTTCAGTTCAGACCAAGATACGGTAGGCTATATTGAAAATTACCTTAATAGCATCAGCTAACGATATTCCGTATTTAACCTGATATTCTTTTTTAATGTCCCCCATATCAATCTCAGACCTGGTAACAACTAATCTAGTCAACTGTCTGTTATTGATACCCAAACCTTCCATGCTCTTATTAAGCATTTTAGCAAAAAATGCAGCTTTGTTCCGTACTGTTCTTATTATAGTTAATAGCGCTGCTTCCGAATCACCAGAAAATACATTTTTAACGGCTTTTTCAATATCATTATTTGTAATTTTTTTATACTCTTCGAAGATTAATTGGAGTTGTGCATAATTCCTTTGGCAGATTATGGCGATGAAATTTGATTCGTCAGTTGATCGATGTTCGGTTCTTTTAAGTAAAGTTTGTACATCATCAAATGATTGTTGAGGGTTTATGATTGTGGTGCCATCTCTACATGCGTTGCATTGTGATAACAGAATACGTTTAAAGGTACCAGCTGTAGCGATTTTCAGTTCGCTTTGTATAGACTTGTTATATACTGAAAATACTGTAAAAATTATTAAGACAGTGAAATATTGAAATGATTGTACTTTTTTGAAAGCTTTGGTCGATTATTCCGATCTCCTCATTCGATTTTGTGCACAGAATTTCGATGAGGGTGTCTTCGTCGATCTCAGCACCGCTCATTGCGTCTTGGAGCTGCTTAGCGCAGTAATCAGTAATAGGAGTCATCATGGCAGTTAATAAATTCACAAAATCACCGCTGAGTTTGCTTTTAAAGTCTTTTAATAAATCCTAAAAATCATCAATTAATTTTCATACAGAAATCGTGAAAAATAGTAATACCAATTTTCAATAATAACTGGATAATCAACAATACCTTTCCAAATAAGGTTTTGTATGTATTTGCAATTTGAAGTCTTTGTCGATTAGTTCTTCGAGCTAAAATATTGATGATGTTTTTGGCATCTGTTCCGAAACCTTTAATCGCTTTCCGTAATATTTTAGAATCTTCTATTGTATTTAATAATTGGATAGGAACAACAGTAGGTGACTGCTAGAAAAAAGACAATGGAGAAATAAAAATAGCTTGAGAGAATATCCCGCTTCGCGGTCGGATTCTTTAAACTGTCAAACTGACATGCTTTGTAATTATGCAACAAGTTATCGATGTATAACCTGATTATTTTGAAGTACCTATAGTATTACTACTGATTATATTAACATAGCTATTTGTGTTAGCCAATAATACATATTTTTAGTTTTTACTTTTGATTTGACTATTCGCAGTTTTTAAATGTTTGACTTACACCTCATGCTACCATTATTAGTATGAAGATATTAAAAAAACTGCAATTGAATCACTATTACTTACCATTTGATCTAAATTGTTGATCTCGGAGCTAATTATTTTGTTTAATACACAATAACAAACAATTTGTATTATTAACAACACAATATATCTAACAGTTTAAGAATGAGGCTTAGAACTGATAAACTAAATTTTTTTTATATAGACCGTTTATACACCTGTGAATATTTAATGTTGGTCTATTTTTGATACTATCAAATAGACAATGACTAAACACCTTGTATTTATTGGAAATATAAAAACAGTCCAAAAATAAAAATTAAAATAATCAGCTATCAGATGTATTCGGGAAAATAGGCTAATTGGTGCTGCGCCAAAAATGTTTTTTCCTACTAGCGTGCGGAAAAGTCCACTTTTCCGCACTCATCTTAATGCGTAGTCACTTTTCCACACTAGTGCGGAAAGTAAATTTGTCAAGTTTTTGGGGAGTATACTGACATTTGAATATTTAAAATATATATTTGTATGATTGTAGTTTACCAAATGACTGAAAAATTAATAAATTTATTATAATTCTGCTATAATTTTCAATAAAAAAAAACTTATTTTTCAATCATTTTTTAATGGCCCTGCTATAAGCCTCATCAAATGAATGTCAAATAATAATAATTAATTTGTTGATATGTATTTAATAGAAAATGTTCCTTTATGTTAACTTTTGGGCTTATTTCCGCATGCTAGTTGAAAAAATAGTGTACCTAACACGTGCATAAAGTGACTTTTCCGCACGCGATTGCTGGCCGAACTCGCTGAAGCGTCGTTCGGCCATCTGCAATAGCGTGCGGAAAAGTATCACTTCCCGCACTAGTTAGGTAATAGATATTTACGTAATTAGTTATGAAAAGAGCGATATTGTTCAACAAGCGTAATATTTGCCAAAACGGGCGCCAGCGAGTTCTGCAAATTACGCGTGTTGAACAATGTCGCTCTCTTCATAACGTGTTTACATACAACGTTTTATCTAATTCCGCGCTTTCATAATATTCAATAAAATCTTCAATTACAATGATAATATTGAAGTGGAATCAAATGGTGTTAGAAGTATTGTTACTATGATGTATTCACCCAGAAAATTGACTTACTTCAAATAACTGTGTCCTGAATAATGTTTTCAATGTTTATAAATCTCAAAATACTATTGAATTGAAATAATGGGTTAATTGTACAGTTTAATTAATGAAATAATTGTCAGTTTTGACAGTACCTACCTAATTAATAAATTATTCTTTGAAACTCATGTGGTATCTCTATGTTGAAACATAAACAGTTACGTAAAGTTTTTACATAACTAATTTTCATAACTGATATATGAAGGTTATGAAAAATGTGACGTTACCTAACGTCAAGGAGTGACGTAAAGTGTCACATTTGATAGCGGAATTAGATAAACTACTTTTTTAAAATCACTACCCAAAACTATAGGTCTTTACGTCTTCTATATAATATGTTCCTTAATTGTGGTGTATTTATTATTATTTCTAGTTAATTTATTGGAAAATTAGACCACCACAATGGTTTTTTATTTCAACGTTTCGGTAGCAAGAAATTTCAACTTTTCAATAAATGTAGAAAATTTAACCTTTGAATTGAGATTTAAAATAAAAATTTTGAATGACACAAAATTTTTATCCCCTCTTCTGAGCTCTTCAAAAAATCCAATAAAAATATTAAATAAAAAGTCAATCAATCCTCTAATTTTTTATCTAGACTTTCATAAGCATTATCAGTAAATAAGGAAGTATTTTCTTGAGATACAATCATTGAATAAATATCTCTAACAGTTCAAGTGAGGTAATCTTGAAAGAATTGATATAGTAATAGATTACTTATATTATGAAAACTGTATTCTTTCAGTAACTAGCTCCAGCCTCAGTTGAAGTTTGGCCAATTTTTAAGGTCCATTTACAATGGGTTATATTTTTGATAAATGTAGCAACAACTTAGTGAAAGGTCTTTATTCTTTGATTTACAGAGACTCTGTAAGATAATAGTATTAAATTATTACCTTTCACATCTTTTCCTAACAGGCTTTACTAAAATGACATTTTCTTTGCAGGAAACTATAAATAAAGTGAATAGCTTTAAAAAAAGAAATATTTTTTATAATGATATCCCAATACTTAATTTAATATTGGCTAAATAGAAATGATGTTCATAAAATGCGTTTGTGGTTATTTTTATTTGAAAATATATGTTAATCAGTCCAAAAATAAATCCTTGATAAATACTATCCTGATTACGGAGGTAATTGAATATGGGTTATTTTTTTAAATTGATATCTAAGTTTGACTACATTCTGCTGAAATTTTAGCTCTACAATTCTTTAATGCTTCGTTTTCTACTATTTAGCCCTTTCTCTATTATGTAAGCATGTTTGCGAATATGTACCAGACTCATAGATCTCCCAGTATTATGAACTTATTTTTGAAAAAAGTATAAAGCAATTATTGTTATATTTAAATTGTTAAGCATTCAAGAATAAAACACAGGTTTGAAATACAAAATACATTCTATTTAATCAATATAGTTCATAAAATATCAATTTTCTTAATATATTAAAATCTTATAGGTATTTATAATACTCAGGTGAAACGACTTTATCCGACTAGGGATAACAAAGACTTTTTGACATCGGAAGATACTTCATCCTAAAAACAAGAAATAATTGAAAAGAAACTGTTTCTGTATTTAATTTCAAAATGCTACAATGCAATTGTTATGAACAATGGAAAAAAATTACTAAACATTTCAACAACTTAACACACAATATAGACATTTAACTCAGCCTACGACAGATAATAATGCTTTTTTGTAGTCTCCGGATGTGTCATCCTGAAATAAAATACATTTCGCTTAAAAACCTAATAATTATGCTTTTTTACGATTTACAATAATTATAATTATACAAACCGTTATTCTATCTGCTAAAGATTTTCCATATATGTTTTCATATTCTTCTTTAATTTCTTGGAGATCTTTCTCAGATCTTGATACTACAATTCTGATTAAAGTTCTGTCATCCGTTCCAATTCCAGCCATTGAATCGTGCAGCCTATTTGCAAGGTAGCCGATTTTATTTCTAACGCATAGTACCAACTGTAACATTGCATCTTTAGCAGTTCCTGTAAAAAAAGTATGCAGATTAATTGGAAGCATCTACTTTTATTGGTACCGGCTAAGCTAAATTTATTTTTTTTACCTGAGAATTCGTTTTCAATTGCTTTTTCTATAGGATGTCCGACGATTTCTTCATATTTTTCAAAAACTCTTCTTAATTGAGGTAAATTTCTTTGACAAAAAACGGCATTAAAAACGGATTCTTCTGTACCCGCAAAAAGTAGTTCTCCAGCTTGGAGTAGATCTTGAGCATCCTTAAATGCAGCATCTTCATCCACTACGTCGGATTCATCTCTGCAACCCTGAAATTGTTAAATGAAGAAACATTGTCATGGGCCAAACAACTGTCTGATGCGTATACAATCTACAACAGTTTCTGTATTTATATTTATTATAGTATATTATACACCAAGGTGGTAAAGACTATTATTATTGATCGAGCACCAAAATTATTATATTATAAATATATATTATATTATATTATATAAATGTCTTCACTGCTGTGGTGTTACATTTTTTTCCACTACTGGCCAAATTTAAGACAAAAATTAAAAATAATTCACAAATGCACCACGAGAAGCGTTTACCTCGTCGTCTGACTGACAAGTACGCTGTCAGTTTTCGATATATTATGAACGTACACGTTATGTCATCAGTCATTTTTGGCTGAGCGCGAATTTTGAACTAAGGTCATTGCACAAGTTTTTGTTGAACTACTATTCCTGAATTCTTAAAATATTTTAATTTGTCCATTATTTACCTAGGTTAATAACAGAAGAAATTATTAACCACTAATAGAGAAATTCAACTTCTCAGTTGGCTAGAAGAAACAATAATTGTATATAGTATATTCTTCAAAGAGTGCAGAATGATGGCTATTATTCACGCGGATGAAGTTTCCAAAACGAGCAAGCGCAGCGAGTGAGTTTTGGAATCATCCAAGTGAATAATAGCCATTCTACACAAGTAAAAGACTATACTTTCCCCACGACTAAAAAGAAAAAACTACCAGGTGAGGATCGAACCTCGATCGTCCGCGCCATAGTCAACCACCACTAGGCTATAGAGCATATTTATAAAAATGTAAAGAGTAAATATATATACGAAGCTCAAATTTTTAATCGGAACCCTTACCTTTATAAATGAAATTAATTCCGGGAGGCGTACATATTCACTATCGCTAAGTTGTCCATTATTTTCTCTTATAATACGTAAAATTATGATTTTATAATTATTTTGACGTTTCAAACGACGCGCTGTCAGAAGCGATTTGCGTTCTTAGTTATTTGATGTTTTAAAGAGACGATTTGATTTATTCATTTCAATTCATTTTAGCGTGAATTCTGATAATAATAGAATGTGATTGGCTAACGAGAGTGAATTCTTTTTATTATTCACTGGTGTGAAGAATTTATATCATTATACAGCTAAAAATGTAAAAATAATTTGTGCGTTATTATTTAGTCGTGGAGAAGATAATTTATTTTGATATTCTATATTTTATTTACTTTTTTTCAGAAATATTTTGTTTTTTATTTGTGCTAACATTCTAACTTTCTATAAATTCATATCTTTAAGATGCCTTTATTTAATAATTTGAATTTAAAAAAGATTCAACTTACCGTGGATAAGCCAACCAATAACCTTTTCAAGGTTCCTGAGGTGTCCCCTTTAATATCTGATTCTAGAGATCGTTGATATACTGAAAAATTAATAATAGCAATGTATCACTTCCTCTTGACTTGATGATATTATAGAGATGGGAAAATAATTTTAAATATTAAATATCAGAAAACACTTACATCCTTCGTACGCTTGGGCGATTCTAACAACTTCTTCATTGTTATGTACACCTAAAATTTCAACTAAAGTATTTTCATCTGTTCCTAGACCGCTAATCGCTTTATGCAACTGTTTGGCTTGAAATTCTATTGGCTCTGTCATTAGTGCAATCATGACGTCTTCAAAGTTCCCCCTCAATTCACTCTTCAATTCTTTAATCAAATCCTACAATAAAAAAACAAATTTGTTTATTGAATATACAATTTCGTTCAACTAATTCAAGCAGTCAATTAGAAAATTTAAACGTGCATGAGAGCAAGAAGCACGCAATGGGAAGATTTGCTCTAATTGAGTTGAAACAAACAAAATAAAAATTACTAACCTTACCGTACATCGTTTTGAATCTGGTAGCTATTTCCCTCCTCTGGTCGTTAGTTCTTTTAGTGAGAATTTCAATAACAGCATCTTCATCGGTACCAAAACCTTTAAAGGCTTGTTTCAATGCTTTTGCGTCTTCTTCATCATTAAAATCTGCATAGGGATGTACAGTTGGCTACAATGTTAAAAATTCATAAAATATTCCATACCAAAGAACAATAATTACAAAGACTTGTCAGGTAAGGAATAGGGAAGGTCTTCAATGAAAATTAATCTGGTGGAAGCACTGTTCTCAGGGTCTCTGAGGGCAGCGTAAAGGCGGATACTACAACAATGTAGTTCTCCGATGAAGATTGCCCTTCCTTACTACCAACCTCGCTACCAACAAAGGATGATTGTTTCATTCAATAGTTGACGCATTCACGGTCCTGGAGGGTATTGGACAGGTCTGTAACTAGGGGTTGGCTATGGAGGAGAGTATTGGGTAGGAAACACGGTTAATTTTGAAACATTAATGTACACATACGATTAAAATTAAGACATGATTTTATATACATAGATAATATAACACTGGAGGTATAGACGCACTAAAAATTATAAATTAAATTTTATGTCAGTGTGGTGAGTGAGTCTATAAGGCCCTCAACTGCAACTCGTAAGAGTCTATATTGTGGCTAAGATCTAGAGAGAGGTAATTTCGGACTTGAACCTATCCAGATTTAATTCAAGTAGGTCAGGGAAGAAGATTCCGGATTAGATTTTTTTGGTAGAATTTTTTGGTAAACGAATATAATTCTGTTCTAGAATGGAATATAAAATATAAAACGTGGTCTATTTTTAGCAGAGGTTATAAAAATTTTATTTAAAAACTAATGACAATCAACTAACTAATGAAATAAAATAAATTTTAAAACTTTTTAGTGTCATAAGTGTATTTTAGCTACAGTTCATGCAATGCAAATTGATCAACTTTTACGAACTTCACAGATAAGATAATTTAAATGTGTTAATACTTACCGCCATTGCTATAAACACTTTTTTACAGAATTCACGAGGATTTTTTGTCTTATAACAGATATTTTTCGAGCATAAACGAACCGGCTCGTCAGGAAACTGCTGATCTCATAAATTGTTGAATATGTGTGTATTCAATCCTTAGAGCATGCGTGGAAAACTGAAAGTAGAAGTAGAAACCTTTTGTTCTGTTCAGTGGGTTTATAAGATATTTTTAGAACCGCAGCATAGAATCTGTTTTAATGAAGCTGACCAGTTCGACAGTGTTGAAATTTGGGAATATTATTTACATGATACAACTGTACTGCTAGATCGAATCGGGTAGAGTCGCTATTTTACCGATCGATTTTAGACTGAGGATGTGGTGGCTTCTAAAACGTTGAACTGGTTTTGGTTTTATACCGTAAACGATATTATTTATAATTCTCAGATTTTAATTTTTCAAAGCCAGAAGTATTTTTAATATTGTTCAATATTTACCTAAATATTCCACTAAAATGAAATGAAATATAAAAATTGGTTATTTGTAAGCAATGTATGGGTAAAAAATAATAAAAACGTCAATAGATAAACGTGAATGAATAAAAAACGTTGCCTTTGAACCTATATTTTGAAGACAAGGCAATGAACCATTTTTAATATACCTATAGCTCGTACCGAGGCTCGAACTGTATAATAGTATATTATACACCAAGGTGGGGAAGACTATTATTATTGACCGAGCACCAAAATTATTTCGCGAGGGTCTTTGCTTCGAGCGGAATAAGGTGCGAGGCTTATAAATGTCTTCATTGCCGTGGTGCAGGTATATACATTTTTTCCACTACTGGCCAAATTTCAAATTTGAAACAAAAATTAAAAATAATTCATAAACGCACCACGATAAGCATTTACCTCGTCGTCTGACAAGTACACTGACAAGTACACTGTCAGTTTTCGATATATTATGAACGTACACGCAAGTGGCGGATTAGGCTTATTGCCGCCCTAGGCCCTGTTTGATACGCCGCCCGTTTAGATCAAAACAAAATTCTATATATTTTGATTCACAATTGTTATTAAAATATAGCTTTTATTTTTTACACGACTCATAATGAGAAGCATTAGAGAGTGCTCTATTTTTCATTCAAATATAATTATTAAATAATACAATTTTTTTTATTATACTCTAGCTAGCATAACAAATAATAATAACAACCTTTTTTTCAATTTTGATCCGGTTGGCGGCATTCGACACAGTTTTTTGAGCACAAAAAAACATATGTGAAGTTTAAAATCGATTGGTTCAGACATTTCAAAGTTATTTCCAGAAAACGGAAATTTTTTTTTTCAATTTTTATTTTTTGAATATCTTTGAAACCGCTCGACCGATTGACTCAAAAAACTAATCAGATCTAAGTCTTGGTGAACCCATTCGAACACCGTGTCACGGGTCTCAATCGGTTGATTCGTTCTTGAGATATCGTACGACAAAAATTTTGTTTACAACGCTGAAACTAAGAATATCTTCCTAGGACCTCAAAACGTGAAGATCCGATGAGAACAAGATTTTTGAAAATCGAGGTGAAAACAATAACTTCCCTATTTTTTTCTTTTTAAATCTTCGATTTTCAAAGAAAAAGCGGGAAGTTAAAAACCAATAAGTGATTTCAAATGCTTTATATATGTAAGAGTAATCTCATCAAAGATACAAAACTGAAAAGTCATTTAGTAATTCGCAAAGAAGCTTATCAATTCGATTGTTTCTTTTTAATAACGTTATTCGATAATTAGACTATAATTGATTCCATCAAAATATTAATAATGCACCCTCAAATTGAAAAGTCAATAAAAAAATGAAGTATTTTATAGTCCATAGAAAATTTTTAATAAATTAAAAAAAAAACAGCCAATTTAAAAATAAATTTTTTGTATATTTCTTCGGCTCTTAAATTTTAGGGTTCTGAAAATTTTGCTGCCCCCCAAATCGTGCCGCCCTAGGCCCGGGCCTCACGAGCCTATGCGTTAATCCATCACTGGTACACAATTCTCAAAATATTTGAATTTGTCCATTATTGACCTAGGTTAATGATAGAAAAAATTATTATGCCCGTTTGTAGGTAATTATCAATGATTTAGTACAAGTTTTAGTCCATTTTTTAGGATCCCAAATAAATGATAGATACATACACATTTATCATCAATTTTTCAGTCAATTTTGAAATTGACGAAACTTGCCTATTTTTGTTCAATTTTAATTGATGAAAAATATGTATAGAACCAGTCCTATTTGCTATCAATTAAATGACAACTTGGGGCAAACATATAGGGTAAACTTTATTTTGAGGTTATTGATTTTTTTATTTTTCATAAACCAACGTTTATTCAAAGATTATATTCGTTTATTGAGGGGTGAGGATGTTGTGTATGTGAAAGTTTTTCGTTTGAGCTATTTTATAAATATCAAAAATGTCGTGGTCTCATGATCAAGTACTTCGACTCATTGAACTATATAAAGAAAGACCTTGCCTTTATATAGTTAAAAGTTCTCAATATAAAAATAAGCACATGAGGGCTTCTATTTCTTATATAATTCCTAACTACTACTATATTAATAAGAGTAGCTGCTGCTAACAATAAAAATTCTGTGTTCATTGTTGAAAAATTCAAATTCTTTGCTAAAATCTGAAAAGTGACAGGTTACTAACAAAATCATATTGCTCAGTGCGCATAATCACAACCTAAATAAGTGACTAAAACATGGTGTGTTGCAAACACATTTTTTTCTTGTCCATATTTTAATGTCCTAAGTTTAGGATCCTAAAAAATTGACTAAAACTTGTACTAAATCATTGATAATTACAAACGGGCATTAACCAATAGTAGTGGAACACAGATATTTTATACTTTTATTTTTGTATTAACTATGTCTATGTCGTAATGTATCTCTAATTATGTTAATTCTTTACTTTATATTTTGTACCGAACCCTTGTGAAAAGATTTATCTTAGACACAATAAAACTATCCATCTATCTATCTATCTATCTAGTAGTGGAAAAAACCGTTTTCCATGACGTCTGTCATAAATGGACTATGTTGCCAAGCACTTTAAATAGTATGAGTATCTAGTAAAAACCAGGGCTGCAGCTCAAAACTGGTCCAAATTTTTTCGTAGTCCTGTGCATCATTATTTTGGCAAGGACGATCCAGAACAAAAATATGTGATACATAGGGGGGTCTGAAAAGAACTTTGATGTAAATATGCATCGATAGCCTTTTTAAAAATCTGCTTCTGGCACATAAAAAATTTCAATATTTGGTGGAATGTTTTGAAATTGTTGTATATTCTTGCTGATGTCCTTGAATTTACACAGTTTAGTGAGGTACTAATATTTGCAAATATTTTCTTTATTTATTAGACTTTAAAGATGTTAAATACATGATAAGATTTAAATATTTTGTCGTTGCAAAGCGAGTAGTGTCAAAAATTTTGAAAAACCTAGAAAACATGTATTTTGTAAGTCTTTTTCACAATCTTAAACTATTAAAGGAGGTGATAAAAGGTAAATAATAAAGAGGAGTGTGCTAAATATTTTTAACTTTTAAATAGAACATGAACATTCCGAGAGAAATGGATTTTGGGTCACAATTTAATATTTTTAAAGGGGACTCAGTTGGGAGAAAACTATGGAATTGTACTGACGAGAATCAGTAGGATTCTATTTTTTTCAGTAGCCACAATAAACTTTAATACAAACCAATATTTTTTAATCCCCTTAACGGTTCATTTTCTACCCTCTCCCGGCTTATAAACACTTCCATATGCTTCAGAATTTTTAGATTCTCGACTAGTTTAATACATTTACATATTTCTACTTACGCATATTGTGTATTTCTTTGTGAATCACATTGCAAATTGTTTATTACCCTCTTTATCAGTAGATAGGTATTTATATTATTATATAAATTACTTTTAATCTCCACATAATTATCAAAAAAACTAATAAAAAAGTATTTATAATGGAATCATTTTTTCTACTGCGATAAACTCCAGTTGTAAATCTTGAATAAAAAAATTACTGTACCGGCTGTCCAAATAAATTGAGGTATCAGCAGACATTTTCTTCAAACTTAAAATGTTATCAATCGCCTGCTCAACAATAGGGTACACGCATATTTCATATTTTGCTTGGATATTAATTTATAATAGTAAATATGATATCAAAAATTACTAATAATAGGAAATAAACCAGTTTCCATTGGAAATTACTCCCAAATTTTAAAATAAAATTCAAATTTCAATGCACTTTCCGAGGATTTCCGAACGCTACCGATGATACGTGTGATGTCATATCTCTTGTGTTTACTTATGTCAATATGGCCGGTATTGCATTAGGTTATGTGTAGTTGTGTGTTTATATTGTATTTTAATCAACTATTAATTGCTTCATCGACGTAAAAATATCATTTGTATGTTTGTTTGAGACCATTACGTGTTTGTGTGTGCTTTTTTTATTTCTAAAAGTCAACGTAAAGTGGAAGGTGGACATAAATATTCGATATTTCCGAGGATATTTTAAAACTTTTGGAAGAATATATTTTATTTACTAGTTCAGTGTTCAGTGAAGATTCTTTCATATTTTATGAGTAAAGATATGGCTAGCGAAGGTTTTGTAAAAGCACAAACTGATAACTTGCCCAAAGTAGACTCATTTATGCTGCTTGAGTTTATGAAGTCAAACAAGAGAGGTTAAAGCATTATCGTAAGTACGATTTAAACTATGTTTTATTTATATAATATATACCAACCATATTTCGATGTGTGGTCGTAAGAAAATGATGTTTTTATGGTTGATTCCTAGACATATAGGTACATAACCTCAAACTATTTAAGAATAGAATAAAAATTACCAGCATAGAAGTAGGTACTTACATTAAAATGGTCTTCACAAACAAAAGTAATGCCTTTCTCTTAAGTGTATTTTTGCTTGCGCCACCAGGTAAAGTAACAAATATTTTGTCTGAAGTTTTAATAGACGTTGATTTACACACTGGAACAATGAAATACTTGGAATACAAAGTTTTTTTTTCAGCTTTATCCATTTTTAAGGTTTTCAGAAACAAATTAGGTCACAAGAACTCATAGCGTGATTCACGAATAAGAACGTAAACAAATGACGTCACACCATGGGGCAGCCATCTTTATGACGTAAAGCTCGTTTTGGCGGACTTTCAAATTTTATGATTGTTTTAAAAGTAAAGTTTATATTTTTTTGGAAAAATAGGCATGCAAGGTGTTAGGAGACCCGATAAAGCGTCAATTCCCTCCAATAGCAAAATTTATGCTTGTACCCTATTGAAGTGGATAATTATAGCTTTTGCAAATATGTATTTTATTTTAAAGCGTTGTCAAAGCTGTGTATGACCATTTATCTACACTGTGTTATTTATAAGATGCGACATAGAGATTCCTGTACAAAACTGTCAAACGCGAGCTTACTTTTTTACCAAGTACTGCGTTTAAAAAGGTCTGTTAACTTCAATCGCAAAAGAAATAAAACGATTTGGTGCAAAATGTACGTTTATTTGCATCACAACCTTCTAAAAAATATAATTCGTAAAATATTATCCAAGCCATATATATAAAACTACACATAAAAATAACATTCAATATACGTATAGTAACCTAAATAAAAAATTCCGTACTTTAGCAATTTTTTCGTGCAGTCTAAAGTTATTCAAAGCTCGCCTTTTTCACAAAGTAAAAATAATTTATTCAATTAATGCAAGAAGAATGTTTTTGATGTTGGAAGACTCATCACTCTGAAAAAAACCAAATTTAGCGATACTCCTAATAACCTCCAAGTATTTTGCCTCTCATACAACAAGCTTACACAGTTCAAAATGTAGATTAAAAATGTATATGAGAATTCTAAATTATTTTTTCATAAAAGTGGAACAGTTAGTTTCATTTGAAAAAGTAATATGAGTGCTCTGACACATGCATATCTAGCAGTGGATTATTAAGAATACAAAAGCACACAATTAATAAGAATAATTGGAACTGTCAGGTTTCTCAATACAAAGGGCGCGTTATTATGAAGAAGAAACAGATTTAATATGAGATTTAATTTTTTTAAGAAATTGAAAAACAGGTCAATATTTATCTTTTGATCCTCAATCCTCAATAAAATTTAAATAATGTAAAATTTGTCTTTATGATATTAAATTTGCTTCGTTTTCGGTGTCGCACCCTGTATGTATTAAACCATTTAAGACAAGCGACGTCATTAATTTTAGTTGTTGTATACGGAATTAAAAAAATAATAAGCATTTTAAAACTGGTCAGCTTTAATAAATATGTGTTTAATAAATACGTGTTTACTCAATAAGTAATTCACTTTCAAGAATTTTTTTTCAAATTCTAACCTTGTCTTATTGACCTATTAGAGCTAATAATATTTTTTCATAATTTCCTGTCGAGTCTCCCTAAAATAAAAAAAATAAATAAACACCGTAAGATAGTTAAAACACCACCAATTATTTTTTTATTTTTAATTTAACGAACAAATAAAGTAACAAACAATACTATAATAGTTATTGTAAGTAATATAACAAGTAACAATCTAGTTTATATTTTTTTCTTTTTAGCCAATAATTAATAGCAAAGTCTTTAGGTATTTTCCAGAACAGTCATCCTAAAAAATAAGAAAACACTTCATCAGTGCTTTTCGAAAATTTATAGCTTAATAAATTTATTTATTATCAATTATTTTAGAACGTCATAATGATGATTAAGCTGCGTAAAACTGCTATAAAGCCTGTTTTCTCCAGATATTCCCTATTATTACTATACGAGTAATAAGAGCGAAAATAAGCCCGAAATAGCGAACTAATTTGAAGACCAATCCTACCTATCAACACAGTTGGTATCTTCCGTCACCTTTCACACACTAATGATAACACATTGACCCTCATACTTATTATTAAAATAATATTTTCAAAATAATCCTGACACTTGCTTTGAGAAGATTTGAATAGTATATTAAAGTATACCTAAGTGGATATTACTATTTCAAAACTATTTGAAGTAGTATATATTATTTCAAAGCACGTTTATGTTTCAGTTTTTTTTTCAAAATTCTAGTGAGTTAAAAATATTCGTTGCTTTGACTGCTGAAATAAGCGGCTGGTTTGTTATTTATATGTCAAGCTTTGACAATAAGCAAATCGGCTGTAATTCTTCTTTATCCAATGTAAATGTACTTGCACGTCACATATGTCAGAACTGCATTATGTTGCCAAGCATTTATAATAGTATTAGAATCTAGTAAATGTCACATGAAGTCTAATAAGTGGAGGCTGTTTAGTTATTTCGGCATATTTAAGCGAAATAAAACACGTTTGGAGGTGACCACAAAAATTGCAAAAACCAGAAACATCAATGTTAAACGTCAAAATTTTACCTAATGAACTATGCTTAAGCCATGTGCAAGTACATTTATACTGAATAAAAAATATGTGCAAAAAATTAATACCGAAAAAAAGATATGTTAGAACGAACTACTAAGATTCTGTGTCGAATAATACTAATAGGTTCCTTACCGAAACACGCTCGTAAAGAGTCTTGCCGTATTTAGCATCGTAAGCCTCTTTAATATCTTCCAAATCAATTTCTGATCTAGAAACTATTATTCTAATAAGAGTTTTGTCATCTGTACCCATACCAGCCATAGCGTCATGTAATTTTGTTGCCAAATAACCGGCTTTGTCTTTTAGGCAGCTTACCAAACTTATATAACCTTTCTTGGTTGAACCTGGAATTGAAAAAACATATCATTATTATTGATCCATTTACAAACTTCACATCTAAGGAAACAAGTAGATGTCTACTAAATAAACGGTAGTACATTCTTACCCGAAAATTCGTTATCAATAGCATCTTCAATTGAATGTCCAGTCAATGTCTCATATTCTTCAAATATAAGATTAAGTTGTTGCGGATTTTTCTGGCAAAGAATTGAGTTGAAAACAGATTCTTCTGTTCCCCAAGAAGATTCGCCAGCGTCGTACAGTGCTTGAGCGTCGGCAATAGCAGCACTTTTATTCACCAATCCAGAATCGTCACGACCACCCTATAAACAAATGCTTAATTTTGGTACACACTGTATATTATACAAATTTTACAAAAGTTGCCTTATACGTATCCAACAAGAGTAGAAGAGAGGAAATCGCAGTAATATTATTTTACTGAGTGTTTCACCAAATGTGGATATTTAATTTTGGTTAATAAATTATTAAAAATCAAACTTACTGTGCATAGTGATACGCACAATCTCTGAAGTGTTCCAGATTCATCTCCTTTGATGGCTTCTTCTAAAGATTCTTCGTACACTGAAAAGAAAGCCAATTTTTAAAAGTAGTTGTTATGGTCCCTATATAGTTTTACGATAAGTTTGCAATTTTGACATTTTTGGTAACAATTGCAGCCACTGAACAAAATCTAAATATCCAAAGTGTAAATGGAATAATTAATCATATAACGGGGGAAGTTACGGTCTACAAGTTGGCTGCCGTGTCCGGGGTTGCCAGACTTATGTTGTCAAAATTCTTCAAAATTCTTGTGTTGGTTTGTCGTTTTCATTCGCATTTTATAGTTTGTTATTTACTGTGTAAGATATAATCTGTTATTTTCATAACTATTTAAAAGAGAGTATCGAACACTGCGTCGCAATGCATGCATGAGCCTTTATCAAGTGGTTGCAAGGAAATGGTAGCATCCCTAATATCATATTTTGGAGAAAACGAGATAACGGTGGACCGCTAATTGCTATTACTTCTGTAAGAGATGTAAGTTTTTAATAAATACATTATTACTCAATACTGCAATAACAATAGGTCTGTTCGTAGAGCAGTCACAAACGGTTGGAAACTGGACGACTCATGCGCAGTGAATAAAAATCGTCCACAAAAAGACTCTGCGCATGAGTCGTTCAGTTTCCAACCGTTTGTGACTGCTCTACGAACAGACCTAATACAATTCAACATGTGCATGAAGATATCATTTCAGTTAAACTTAGGGTTTCAAGCTTGGACATCTTGAAATTCATATTTTTACTCATCAAAATTTTATAATTATTTTTGCTCTTATTTTTGAGTTGAATGTAATCAACATAATTTTATGCCACCAGCTGGAAAAAAATTACAACTTGGCAAAGATGAAAACATCTGTCATGTTTTGTTATTGCAAACTTTTAACAACAAATTAAAAAATGTACTGTGAGGAGTCTTCCATCATGTTTTCCGTTAAGAATATTCCAATGTCTCTTGGATTCTATAGCTGGAAGTGAGTAAGCTTCAATAAAGAAAATTTTTTTTGCAAAAACTTCCTCAATATATCGTTGCTCTTCCCAAATTTTAACGGCACTATTATTGTTTAGTTTATTGGAGATTAAATCTTTATATGTCTTTTATTATTCTTTCACGAGTCGGTAACTATATACAAAATTTTCGGAGAAAATGAACATCCCTATAGTAGTTTTTTCAAGGCAAAGAGGGGAGAGTAAGGACAAGGTCAGAAATGAAAGGGCAACGACAATGCAGTTCTAGAATGTAGGGCGCTTTTTAATCGATATCGAACGTAAGGGATGGTGATGAATTCGCTAAGATACTTGAGATTGAAAATAGAAGTAAACAATATTTTTCTAATTAAATAATTGTACGGAACACATACATTATAACTTATAAGAATAATATGAGTAGATTCCACAAAGTAAAGGTCCAGACAGTACTTAAATTCCATAAAAATCTTTTTCTACGAGAACCTCGATAAATGTTCATTTTATTACCGTAACTTCAATCATAAACAAGCACATTTTGTGCAGAATTTCATTTTTGCATCGGCTGTTAGTCAAGTTGCTAAGCAACAAATGCGAAATGGAATATTTCGTGTTAGGTCTAGGTTCACTCTAAAATCACGACAACTACGGCTTGTCAAATTTTGAGGTCCAGCGACAAATTGATGAAATGTCAGTAGATCGTTTCTGTCAAAATTTTAGTAGGTAACTAGTAATTTCATAGTTGTTTTCTATAAATACATTTTCATAGGCTTCTATTTCTGTGTACCTATTAGAAATAGCAATAAAGAAAATATTTACATATTTCTTCAATTTATATTTTAATTCTAATTGAAAGCCCAATAGCGGCGAATTCGCAGTAATGAAATATTATCAGTTCATTTCTTTCAAAGTTTTTGCTATGTATGCATGTATTAAACGTGAACGATATGTTGTCATAGAAAAAGTATAGTATGCAATTCGCAACAAAATGGCCATTTTGTACTAATTGCATAATATACTATTTTCAAATTTGTCAAATTCCGGCTCCACGTTAAAACAGCTCCAATTTTTTTTCTATCGTTCTTAACAACTTGTATGTAGTAAAATTAAAGAGGCGCATGGCTTTGGATCCATTAAAAAAGTGATAATATTGAATAATATAAATGACTAATTGTGTAAAAATATAATCCAATAACCTTGCTCCAATTCAAATATAGAAAAATTCAATTATAACATACTTTCGCTCAATTTTGAAAAAAAAATCCTAAGGTATTGTTGGATCGGCTCATCGATCCAACAATCTTTTATACTCAGTAATGGCATATTCGACATTGAACATGGTAAATTATTTTATTCTATAAGAACCTTAACAAAAAGTTACATTCTGTGTATTATGGTCTACTTCACATATTTTGAAAAGTTTTCGGTAATATAAAAAGTAACTGTTATAGTAATTAATTAATTATACACATAGATTCAAAAGTTTTGCATCACCTTCTTCGGATGCGAAGGAATTTTTTTGCGCTAACAATTTTTTGTTGGCTTGTTCATCAATGTTTACCATTTCTATATGTTCCATATTTTTTGCAATATACAAATGTTTACAGTTTTTTTTTTGTAAGAAAACATTTTTAGTGCGATCATTTTAACATTCAAGGCATTTGATTTTTACGATTTTAAGTGCAAACATGAATCGTCAAGTCATAAGTGAGATTGACCGTGCCAAGAATAGTGGCTTTAGTTGAAGAAGGTCATTCTCAAAGGTTCGTGGCAAACAGATTTGGCGTTTGGCAAAGTGATGTGTCTCGTGTATGGAACCGGTATCTCCAGACCAATTCTCTTCGTGATAGACCTAGAAGCGGTAGAAGGCGTGTTACTAATCAGCGACAGAGCCGCTATATCCACTTAACTATCTGAAGAAACCCAACCATGGCAATACCAGCACTCCAAAGAGCTATGAGACATGCGTTGGGAGTTCAAGTATCGATCTCGACATTTCGAAGACGAATACTTGCGACAGGTTTGAGGTGTCGCCGACCAATAAGAGTGCCCAGACTACAACCTGAGCACAGAGTTCGCCGACTACAGTGGGCTCAAGAACACGCAGCCTTTGCCTGAAGAATTTGGAATTCGGTGTTTTTTTCCGACGTGCGGGATCCAACGAGAGTTGCTCAGCTCGCTCAGCTCGCCCCGTGCCGCCCTTCAGAGGAGGAAGTGCTATGTTTTGGGCTGGTATCATGTTAAATGATCGCACAGAATTAATTCATGTGGAGGGAACGATGACTGGTGATAGGTATCTCAGAGAGATTCTACATCCTAACGTGAGACTATGGCGCGTAGCTGTTGGCAATTCCTTCGTTTTTATGGACGATAACACCCGACCTCATCGGACCAGAGCTGTAAATGAGTATCTTGAAACTGAATGGATCAATCGTTTGAACTGGCCTTCCCTATCTCCTGACATGAATCCCATAAAACATGCTTGGGACATGCTTGCCAGGGCAGTGGCAGCACGCAGAAATCCACCCAGGAGTGTACAAGAGCTTGTTCATGCGGCCCAAGAAGAATGGCGAAATATTCCTCAACAGAATATCAATAATTTGGTATAGTGTAACTATTGTTAATGTGATGACCCATATTTTTAATCCCTTTGAAGGAAAACGCCGCCCAATAGCGTACATAATTTTTTTTTTATAAATTTGAATATTGTGAAATAATGCTTTTCAAATGTAATTCAAATTAATATAGTGGATTGAAATTAACCTGCATAAAACTTGTAATACAATTCAAGGTCATCACATTAACATTAGTTACACTATAAACAGCATGGGCAGGCGACTTCAAACTTGCATAAATTCTAGAGGTGGAAATACTCTTTATTAAAAGTTCTCATGCAGGTTCTCGCACTTAATCTTTTCTTTAAAAAGAATCAATTTGTATTTAATTTATTTAATTTCTAAGAATACTTTTTATGTTTAAAGCAAGTTTATTATTGGATAATAAAAATGTTTGACAAATATACACGTTTTTTTATTGAAACTACTTATTTGATTAATCTCTGATCCATTTATAATGAACACATTTTTTTTCGGAGATTTAGGGTGATGCAAAACTTTTGAATCTATGTGTAATATTTAGTCGAAGAAGTATAAGAAAATACCCAATTTTTATATGCCAAACTTACATTCTTGGTATCTTTCAGAGAGTTGAAGAATTTGGTCGTTATTATGGACCACCAAGATTTCTACCAAAGTGTCATCGTCAGTTCCCATTCCACTAATTGCTCGGTGTATCTCTTCTACTTGGTAATCCAAAGGATCTTTCAGTAAGGCCAAAATAACGTCTTCGAAATCACCGCCAAGATCACTCTTCAGATCCTCTATCAAATCCTTAAAAATAAATACAAATATTAGAATTTTAAAATAAAATATTCAATATTAAATAATTTTTGATAATTTAGAAATCCATTAACAAAATCATGCAATTTCCGTAATATAATAATATTCTGTATATTTCAATTATAAATTAAAAATATTCCTTGTATAAAACTATAATTATTTTCTATTACTCCCTGTATATATTAATATCGATCGCATATTCGAATTATTCACCAAAACATCGACCGGCCTAGCGCGTATAAAAACAAAGTAAACATATTAGTTTTTTTGCCTAGAAAACTTTACTGCAAAGAACAGAGCCTCGTGTAGTTTTAAACAGTGAACACGTTATTCAGGTAAAGAATATATTATTTATTTCAACAATATTTTTAATTTTAATACCAAAAGATAAAAACATTTTTTAAATGATTTAGGAATTTTTTAAAATAATAAATAATATTATTATGAATATATTTGTCCATCTCTTGTAATTGGTCGTATTTCCATGTCAGGTATGTTACTATTTATTTTATAAACATGGTTTTTGAATGATTTTGTAGGTAGGGTAGGTACCATCCCATTTTGAAGATTATCCGGCAAAACATTTGGCTTCAATTTCTAGAGAAAAATAAAAAAATGTGCACCAGACTTAATTGGTTGTATTTTTTATGCCCAAACATTCGAATAATTAGATGTTGTCAGGTCGACAAAAAATATAAGATTTAGATAATTTTGCTAATTCGAATTTTATAGTATTTTCCCAATTATGACATTATGCATCTGTCCATGATATCAAATATTAATTTTTATATTTTTTACAGATTTTAACGCCTGCTTCGGTTCGGAAAACGCGATCTAACTTGCTTGAAAAATTCATTATATTCACAATTGAACTCAGATTCAGAATTATTACAATATACAAGAAAACTTTTATTTTATTTTTATTTGATGAATGCATGTGATAAATGTGGTCGCAATCGTGGGTTAGTTGGGTCCGGGTATCAAAAGGTGTGGATAATGGAAACATGGTGCAGTCCAAATGGTATTGGGATGGAGATAACGTCATGAAGTACAAAATGTGAGTTTTTAAATATTTCCTTGTTTATTTAAGCTACCTAATCAACAATAGCGAAGTAGCTTACTTTTTTTCTACAATTTCTGATTTTTATAACATTTTGAATTGTTATCACCAATTGAAAACGGATCCTATGGAAAAAGGTTTCTATTTTCAGGAAGATACAATATTTACAGATTTTTTTTGTTGACATACGCTTACGAGTATGAGCCAATGGCTCTCAAACTATTTTCTGTTGCGCTCCCATTCTTAAAAGTGTTTTGAAAGGTTGTTTATATTAAAATTTATAGGACCTTAATATAATATTTATTTGAGATGTATATTTTAGGTTATACGTTTACACAATCGTACCGTGAAACACAAAAAATACCTTAATAATTTACATGAAACATACTTCTCCAAACATTGTCTTATATGTAGAGATTATTTGACGTCTCTGTTCATTGGATCTTTTCGCTAAAATTTCAATAATAGCATCTTCATTGGTGCCTGGACCTTCTATGGCATCTCTTAAAATTTGTGCGTCTTCATCTTCTTTGAAATTTTCACAGGGGAACACAGTTGGCTGGAAGAAAGTATAACTGAATTATTATTTCACTCTGAAAAAGGATTGTTTGGTTGAAGTAAACGTATTTGTTTGAAAATGATTTGTTTAGAATTAACAATTTGTAATAAATGCAAAAGAATTGAGTGTTCAATTAAAAATTCAAATTGTTTGAATTGAAATTATAAATTGTTTGCAATTACTATTTGGATAACTTTCTTCCAAATATTGCAATTATTCAACTTAAAGAATATTCATTTACGCTGAAAACGGTTGGTTTGAATTGAACAATTACATCTATTTAATAAAAATTTCATAATAATAACAAATGCTGTTTAACTCAAAGCAATAAGTGTTGAATGAAGAAATTTGAACTGTTTAAATATAGATTATGAATTGTTTTAAATTAAAGTTCACATTTATTTGTTTCAAATATGGCAATTATTAAATATAAAGGAAATATTTGTTGAAAAAATATAAATTTGTTTAAATGAAAATATAAAATTCTTATAGATAATGAATCATTGCTTTGAAAGTATAGAGGCCATAATGTTATTCTACATTGTTGCATATAATTGGTTCAAAGAATATATTTCTTTGAAATTAAAAAACATTTCTAAATTCTTTGTTTTAAAGAAATTTAACACCCAATCACGAGAATTGAAACGTGAAAACCTCACCCCTCTCGTTTCGTCATAGTAGTAGTTGGACTGCAGATAATAAGTAAGTAGGTACTCGGCCCTTGTCTCTGTACTCGGTGTGTTTATTTCGTGGACCGTAGGTATTGTATGCATACGATCAGAGACAAAACCCGTTAAAAGTTCAATTTCTTTATATTATGGTGTTTTGTATGGATTGTATGCATACAACGGTTATACTTTAAAATTGAACATTTACTGCCAAGTCACAGATTAAAAAAGATCTCATCTCATCATGTGTGTGAACTGTCCCACCTAAGGATGTGTTTTGCTGCTATGTATATATTTGTGTTTTGAGTGGCAATCATAGTATTCCAGTACAAAACTAACCGGGTTAGTTGTCTACATAGATAAATCCTTGAATTCGTCTCTGTATGTAGGTACTTTTCAAGTTTTTTATATTTCGACACGTGTTTACAAGTAGTAGTAGTACTCAAAATCAATGATTCTATGTTTGTGTTATATATCTAATTCTTCAATAAATATGTTTGGACAGATAGCAAGACTTTTCACTTAAATTACCTTTTCAGCAATCTAGACTTTTCGAATTTGGTTTTAGTTTTGTAGAACTTTGTCATCAGCTGCACAAACAATATGACTCATTATAAAAATACATAATAAAAGGATTATTTGATTTACCTCAATTAAACTAAACAACTCGAGTTTGCACAAAAGAAATTATTTTGAAGTTTCAAAAAATGTATTGTTCCATTTAAACTTGTAGTTGTTTACAATAAACAACTCGAGTTTCAAAACAAGAGATGGTCATAACGTTTTAAAGAAATTAATTGTTTATATTAAAATATTAATTGTTTGAAGTAAACAACTTGGAGATTGGATTGAAGATATAATTTCCTTAAATCTAATCACCTGAATGTTTATATAACACTACAATTAGTTTGAATGATACCAAACTCTTGTTTGAAATTTTAAACAAACCGAAATTTCAACTTAACACCTTTGTTTGGTTGACTCTATTCAAACTTCAGATTTGTTTATCCTAAAAAAAATTTCTTTCATTCAAGAACACCTTTTTCAGAGTGTATGATAAAAAAAGTATTTTTTACAGATGTAGCTTGAAAAATTCTAACTACACAAGGATAGTTTCTTCATTATTATTATTAGTTTTATTGGGTGAAATTCATTTCAATGATATAGAAAATGTATATTTTTGCTTATCTATGAATCATACCAGCATATTAAAGTTGGTAAGAAACAATTAGTAACGACAAAATAAAGGAAAATATTTTCATATTTTGAAATTATTGGTCAAATAATTGTGAAAAAACATACAATGCGGTTCATATGTATGGAATAAATTCAATTTTAGCGTTATTATGTACCTACTTTGTGAAAAAAACCTGAAACAGGTCGATTTTTTTTCTTATTGACAATTTACAGTATGAAAATATTATCCCACTCCAGCACCCCCTCGAAAATTTTAAATAATAATGGGGTTTTTGTGACACCTTGTTGAAAAGGGATTTTAGTCCTCTGTTCAGCAATGTGAAGTTTTTTGGAACTTTAGTTCTTTACGTCAGGTTAGGTTTGAGCGACCGGGGGTCGCGACGCAAAAGATCTGACCGTTACGTTACGTTATGTGCCTTGCTTGAGTGCGTGTGCTCTCTCCTGAGTCTCTCTCTCTCGTTTAAGAAGCAGCGATTCATATGCTTCGGCCGGGAATCGAACCCAGGCCGCCCGCGTGGAAGGCGAGCATTCTACCACTGAACCACCGATGCTACATTAAAATTCTATGCAAAGCTAGTATTCGCAGTGCTGGTGATCTACTTGAATTTGTTCGGATAAATGTTTACTATTAGTTCCATAATTTTTTTGCGCGATTGATCTTTTTTGTTTATTTACAGCATCGTTGTTCTTATCTAAAATTGTCGAGGGGGTGCTTATGATCCATGGAGAGGGATAATATTTCCATACTGCAAATTATCAATTTAAGAATAAAAAACCACTTGTTTCAGGTTTTTTTTCACAGAGTACATAATAACGCTAAAATTTAATTTATTCCATACATATGAACCTCATTGTATATTATGGCGTTTCATTAAAAAGACCAACATTTATTGTTATCGATAGTATGAGCACTCAGGATATTGACTATTGATTTTTAATTAATTTTTATGGTTGACTTGAAATCATTGGTTGTGAAGAAATAATGAATTAATACTGTACAGGGTTATTCATTATAAATTACCCACCCCTTATCATCGTTATTATCACTTTTAGAAAAAAAAGTCTCGTATAAAAGTTGTTTGGTTACAGCTGAATTTTCTTAATATTCTATCAAAAGTTCAGTAGCGTGCAAATTTAAGGTGATCCAAAAAGTATTAGTTCTTTTTTAGATAGGACACCCTGTATATTTTCACATTTTTGGAATAGTCTTTTTTTCTGATCTTGAAAATATATAATATGTTACCCCTACCTTGTACCGTTTTTGAGTTATGGAATGTTGTAAATCTTAGTTTTAGTAATTACTGTAAATATGAAAATGACAAATGATATGTTAAATAATTGACATTTTTCATATAAAGTAATTATAGTTGTCATTTTCATAGCTTACTTTGATAAATTATCTTTTTCATATTTACAGTAATTACTAAAACTCAGATTTTCAACATTTCATAACTCAAAAACGGTACGAGGTAGGGGTAATATATTATATATTTTCGAAATCAGAAAAAAAATTCCATTCCAAAAATGTGAAAATATACAGGGTGTACCATTTAAAAAAGAACTATTACTTTTTGTATCCCCTTAAATACGCACGCTACTGAACTTTTGATAGAATATTAAGAAAACTCAGCTGTAACCAAACAACTTTTATCGGAGACTTTTTTTTCTAAAAGTAATAATAACGATGATATAGGGTGGGTAACTTATAATGAATAACCCTGTACATATGAGTAAACATTATTTAGTTAGAATTACTCACATTTGAATAGGTTTACAGCAAAATTCTCAGTAATTATTTAATAATAAACACATGTCATGATGACTAAAAATTAACATGATTAAGTTTAATTTACGTTAATTTTGGGTTTTTAACGATTAATATTATTATTATGTCACATAACAGTTATTTGTGTATTTAGAGCGTAAAGTAAAAGATAGCCGCCTTAGACAGAATGTTGTCAGTGTTGGCGATCTTTTAAAAGCGGAAAGTTTACTTCACGCTCGAAACACACATAATTTTTTCTACATTCGTGTGTAAAATAACTTATTACTCTTTTACTGAATTGCTACTTTACGCTCTAGACCAAAAAAAGGGAATCTTTTTCGCTTGTTTATTTCTTCAAATTTGGTGGAGCAAAATAGTATATTACACTAGCTATTAACTCGAGACAGGAATGAAACTTCCTATCAAGGTTTGTATACTTTTTTATTTACAACCATCATATCCCCGATCAAAATTAATAAATCTTTGTTTCGTTCTGAACAAATCTAAAATATTATATTTGACAACTACTGTCACAAATATAAATAAATGTCAGATAAAGTCGGATGGATATTGAGTTCGCGAATAATAAATCAAGAAAAATATCCTCCGATGAAGAATTGATGGATTGTACCCCTCCAGAAATAGGTATTATAATATTTATTAATGTGTTATATTTTCAAATATAGAAGATATTAATCTTAAATAGATTAACGATCACATTATTTTAGAGGGTGGGAGGTCAAAGCGGGAATTGATCGAGGTGGGTGGATCGGGAAGTAGAGTTGTGTAATATGACACTCTCTTACCTTCAATAACGTTAGAAATAACAGCATTACATATCTGGTTGTGAAAACGAGCGAACAAGATACTTTTCTTTGCTATAGATAGAGCGTGAAGTAACAATCCTCGGCATTTGCCGACTTTACGATTTCATTTGAATATTTTAATTAGTATTTTACGGGCGATTGTAGGAAAAAGAGTTTGTGATTCATAAACCTGAAATGGGTGATATATCATTGAATTTTATTGAGATACAGCAATTTGAAAAATCGGTTGCATTTGACTTTGACTCTTGCACCTTTTGGTGGTACTGTTTATACTTTTAAATACTGAGTTTGGGAGGCTAAACAATTAACAATATTTTTAAAACAATCTATATTTTAATATCGACAATTTAATTCATGTATAGAAAATCGCATATGCCACAGTGCAATTGTCACTTTAACAGCGGCAAAAGTTAGCTTTAATTTTTACAGCGACAAATACACTAGTGGTTTTTTTACTTATTCATTTGTTCATCACTGTTCCTAGTATGAATTTCAATAACTGCGTTTTTAATAATTGTACATTAAAATAAAAATGTGTTTATTTTTAATGTTTCATAAATAAAGTTTGCATTAATATGTTTCCAAATTTCTCATTCATTAAATTGTCCTGCCGAATTACACTCGAGGTTTGTATTGATATTGGGTAAATTCCTGTTGTTCAAATTCTAAACTGTTTCCTTTAGCAATTTCTCATCAAACAACCCAAATTTACCCGATAAAATACAAACCACTTGTGCAATTATAAGTGGTAAATTAACTCCAATGTTAAAATGTCATATACCTGGAAATGTTATTGTCACTTTGACATCGATAAAAAAGGTGCATCCTTTTTTATCGCGATGAAAACTCCTCTTCCTCAATATCTAGTAAGCGGACGTCACTTTTACACAATGACAATGAGTGGCAAATTTGGTTAATAAAGATAATTATTGTTGTTGTTCATCCATATATTCTGTCGTTAATTTATCTTGCCAAAAAAACACTCGAGCTTTTCTTTCATCGGATAAATTTCTCTTTAACTCAAAGTTTTGCCAATCACTAAATTTGCTCGAAAAACTGACATTAGATAAAATCGCTCCACCTTCGGTGTCGCGATTTTATCATGTCAGTTTTTCTCGTGAAATTAGTGATTGGCAAAACTGTTTCGTTGATAAGAGAAATTTATCCGATAAAAAAAAGCTCCTGTGTTTTTACTGTTGATAAATTAACTCCAATGTTAAAATGTCATATACCTGGAAATGTTATTGTCACTTTGACATCGATAAAAAAGGTACATCCTTTTTTATCGCGATAAAAACTCCTCTTCCTCAATATCTAGTAAGCGGACGTCACTTTTATACAATGACAATGAGTCGCAAGTTTGGTTACTTATAATTTCAATATTCTGTCGTTAATTTATCTTGCCAAAAAACACTCGAGCTTTTCTTTTATCAGATAAATTTCTCTTTAACTCAAAGTTTTGCCAATCATTAAATTTGCTCGAAAAACTGACATTAGATAAAATCGCTCCACCTTCGGTGTCGCGATTTTATCATGTCAGTTTTTCTCGTAAAATTAGTGATTGGCAAAACTGTTTCGTAAATTTATCCGATAAAAAAAAGCTCTTGTGTTTTTACTGTTGATAAATTAACTCCAATGTTGAAATGTCATATACCTGGAAATGTTATTGTCACTTTGACATCGATAAAAAAGGTGCATCCTTTTTTATCGGATCCTCAATATCTAGTAAGCGGAAGTCGCTTTTACACAATGACAATGAGTCGCAAGTTTATTGTATTAATAAAGTTAAGTATTGTTGTTGTTCATCCATATATTCTGTCGTTAGTTTATCTTGCCAAAAAACACTCGAGCTTTTCTTTTATCGGATAAATTTCTCTTTAACTGACATTGGATAAAATCGCTCCACCTTCGGTGTCGCGATTTTATCATGTCAGTTTTTCTCGTAAAATTAGAGATTGGCTAAAATGTTTCGTTGCAAAGAGAAATTTATCCGATAAAAAAAGCTTTTGTGTTTTTACTGTTGAAAATTGTATCGCTCTAATCAAAGGTACAAGTTCAATGATATACTTATGAAGTTCATTCCTTTGTTGACTACCATTTATCAAGATTTTAATGATAATTTTCACCTCTGTATCTTTGAGGAAATCCAGTTTAATTTTATTATCAGAATAATGTAGGATTTCCGGTAGATAACCTTAGTTTGAACTTGGTTTTAATTATAGGTGGTAAAAATACAAGAAATATTTACCAAAAACAGTTCAAAAAATATAAATTAAGTATGATATGCCATCTAAAATAAAATCATCGGGAAAATTAGGACGGGAAAAATTTTAAAAATTTTTAAAAATATGTTAAAAACCATTTAAGATATTTGAAATTAGAAAAATGGTTCTTAAAGAGAAGTAAACTTGATAAAAAATAAATAAATAAATAATAATACATTCAAACCCTGTTCATTTGTTCTTAGAGGTATACTGGAAAGAATTTAGAAGAGAGCCCTGTTGGGAAAATTGAAATATTTAAAGGACCCCGCGCTTTTCTTATAACAAAGTGGCGTTCCGTCAAATGTTATAAATTTTGGATATGATGTTGTACTCGACTTCTTGACCAAAAGTATTCATGGGACCAATTCAATCCTATGACTAGTTTCCGATATACAGGGTATTAAAGTTGAAAAATCTTTGTTTTTCGTGACCACGTAATTTTATTATTAACAAATAAATATGTATTTTTAATTGATAGTACCATTGATATGTTCTATTTTATCGTAAACTTACACATAAATAGTTCAAAATGTCAACATATACAGGGTGGGACTCAATTATACAGGGACGAATTTTTGGAATTCTAAGAAATTCGTATATTAAATGAAAACAAGGTCAAAATAAAAAGTTACTTCATATTCAATGTTCTGGCATCAAATATACTAGTTCTAGAGGTATTCCATACAGGGTGATTCTTAATGCAACCTGAAATTAGTTTTTTTCTATATGAAATAAATAAGTTACACCATGTATTTTAAAATTAATTTTTGATGTTTAAAACGTCTTGGTTACCTAGATATTAGTACTTTTCTTAAAATACAGGGTGATTTGCACATACATCTTGTTATTAAACCGACAAAAATGAGAGAAAATACACTTTATAATTAGATCCGTCAAAATGTTTAATTTATTTTGTTCTGTAATAAGCTTAAAATAGTCAATGAGCTGAAAATATTTCATAATCTTACTATGACCAGTTTTTCAGAAACAGGGTCCCGAGGGTGGAAGAGGTATCGATTAAAGTTAACTTTATGGAAAAACCAGGTTTTCATGAATTGATAATTGCTCTGTTCTGTCGGTTCTGTCAACAGTTTGGCATTTATAACCTCAATGGATTATATTGTGAATATTTTGATTGCTTTTACTTTGTTTTCTTTGAATTTAGCAATGTTAACAAACGATATCCAAGATATTTTTAAGGAACTTTCAACCGACGATGAAGAAGATGCTATGAATATTATTGAAGGCACTCGGCGACAAAGGATATTTAGGAATCGGCTGGACCATTTCACTTTGTGGAACGAAACAGAACTACACTAATGATAGAAGAGATTCAATTTCCTCATTGGAGAAGTTTACGGCTCGTTTATCCATTGGGAACATTGGGAACGAAAATACACCAAACAGACATATCGAAACTAGACCATAAAACTAAAGTCAAAATGCCAAAACTGTAGACAATAGAGAATATTTCTCTATGCTCCAGGCTATTCTTCTTTTTATTTTTCTCATTTTTTTTTAAATGAAACTTTTATTATTATTAATTTACTGAAGTACATGCCTACAGGATGATTAAATACTTGTAATTTATTCATCTTTTTATCAATGGTTCGGTACACTTCGGTATGTATCCATAAATAAAAATGTGATTATAATTTCGTTCACTATCTCTATTCTGCTGAGTACTCTACCCTCGGCACCCTGTTTCTGAAAAACTGGTCATAGTAAGATTATGAAATCTTCTCAGCTCATTTACTATTTTAAACTTATTCAAAACAAAATAAATTAAACATTTTGACGGATCTAATTATAAAATACAGGGTGATTCAGAAAAAGTGTATTTTCCCTAATTTTTGTCGGTTTAATAACAAGACGTATGTGCAAATCACCCTGTATTTTAAGAAAAGTATTAATATCTAGGTAACCAATACGTTTTAAACATCAAAAACTAATTTTAAAATACATGTTGTGACTTATTTATTTCATATCATATCCAAAATTTATAACATTTGACGGAACGCCACTTTGTCATAAGAAAAGCGCGGGGTCCTTTCTCACTCCTTTATAACAATCTAATGTATTGGAAATAGAAAATGTAAAAAGTTTCTTTTTATATTCCTATTATTTCGTTTTTAAATTAGTAAAAGCTATATAATAATAATTTTTTCTACTAGCGTGGGGAAAAGTCCACTTACTGACATTTTAATATTTAAAATATATATTTGTATGATTGTAGCTTACCAAATGACTGAAAAATTAATAAATTTATTATAATTCTGCTAAACTTTTCAATAAAAAAAAACAACTTATATTTCAATCATTTTTTAATGGCCCTGGTATAAGCCTCATCAAATGATTGTCAAATAATAATAATCAATTTGTTGATATTTGTATTTAATAAGAAATGTTCCTTTATGTTAACTTTTGGGTTTTTTACCGCATGCTAGTAGAAAAAATAGTGTACCTAACACGTGCGTAAAACTACTATTTTGACATATACAACTTCCATTGTTTAAATAATTGTCAAAACTAAACCTAAAATGTCTCTTACATTGTCAATTTTTCTTAATGTCGCAAATGAAATAATATCCATACTAAAATTTATTTTATTTTTATGTATGTCAAATGAATTATTGTTTGCTTCATTTTAAATATTTATTTTTATAGTAAAAAAAGGGCAGAAAAAAAAAATCAATCAATCGATATTCTTGTTTTCGTATTAGATATATTAAATTTATTTAAAATTAATTATTACCTAATATATTATCTGATGCAATATTAACTTATTATCTTCAAAGCGATAAACAACTTTTTCAAATATTATTATCCCAAGTACTTTGCAAATTTAAAAGAAAACTTACCGCCATTTTAATGAAAAACTGAAAAGGACTGTACCACACTTCCAACAATGAAGGAATACACCTCGACACTAATAAATTCTTGTTGCGCGAGAAGCGGCAACGCTTGCGTGGTAGAGCCTCTAAATTCGAAGGTTGTGAGAAGTAGAATTTACACATTTATTTACACCTTTTCATACAGAGGTAATACAAAAAAATCTGCGAAATATTTCATATACAATAACTCATGAAAAATAATTTAACTTAATTCTTCTTTAGATTCGAGAGCATGTAAAAACAGAAAACAAAAATATCAAAAATTATAAGGAAATATGACAAATGAAAAAAAGGGATTTCCGTTTTTTACCAATATCTTAAAAAGTACCTACCTTTGAGAAATAAAAAAATAATTGAAAATAAGGAAATTTCAAATAAAAAAGTTTGTGCTCCTGAAACGCTGAAAATAGGTCTCCTCCAGTGAAAATAGGTCTCCTCCAGTCATTTTGTTCAAAAGCAAACAGGTCACATGAAATAATTTTTTTTTAATTTTAAAAAAGTATTCTTGAGAAATTATATCCTTAAATCCCTTAGTAAATTAAACCCAGCACCCCGTAACGCAATTATTTTTTCTGAATAATAAAATAGTTAATGAGATCTTTAGACAACCGAAACTTGATCTGTAGTGGTGTCGAAATGTAGATTCAAGTAACACCTAACAAAAGAAAAAAAATCTGCTGATAAGTGATTTATTTCCAAACCAGCTTCTTCCCTCAAAAATACGGTATCCGCCAAAATAAACAGTACCGAAACAGAGAGTGTTGTGGAGTTGTTTATGTAATATGGATTTGTCATATTTGACTTAATTGTCATTAGTTGATATATTAATAGTACGCTGCAGTTAAATTTGATTTAAAAATGGTTCTAACAACGGAAGAAAAAGTTTTTTTGGTAGAGCATTATTTTCGTTCATACGGAAAAGGTCGTAATGATGGTCCAAGCTTAGAACAGGTGTCAATAAATTATCAACAAAAATTTAATAAAGCAGCTCCTAGTAAAAGTGTGATGTTAGCTGTTGTTGAAAAATTTCACAACATATTTCACTCGGAAAATCCGCCGGCGAATATTGCCGAACTACGGGAAAGAATACAAAATATTTTTCGGCAGTTACATCAACCACTTTTTATAAATATGTTTATTGACTTACAAAATCGATATGAAGCTTGTTTGCGTCGAAATGGTGAACATTTTGAACACTTAGAACACATTAGAAATTAATTTTTATTTTTATTTTCGGTACTGTTTATTTTGGCGGATACTGTAGTACATTATATTATAATGAGAGAAATGCGCTATTTTGGCAAAGGTGCAATTTGAAGCCCGAGGGCTACAATGCACCGAGGACAAAATAGCATCTCTCCCGAATGGGGAGACACAGATTTTGTCATTATGAAGTAAGCAGCACCAGAATTGATTATGTATTCGGATTTGAGCATTTATTTAATAGTCGTTGAGTTATTGTCATAACTACAAAATAAACAAACAAAAAGAATTGTTAAATTAAGGTGCTAGTTTGGTTTAGTTTAAAGTTTGTTTAGTGCACAATAAATAATTGTTAGTCGGAAGAGATTATGAAGGCTGCAAATATTGCAATAAGCAATTTGCTGCCTAATAATATTCCTTCTAAAATTAACTTTGGAAATTGTACAAATATAACATTTAATTTAAATGTCAATAAATATTTTCAATGTTATCTTTTTTTTGCATAAAAAATATAAACCTGGCTGCTTTTGATGAGACTCTCGTATACCCAAAATGACCTATTTTCGGCCCTGAATTAAGATTGTGAATAATAATTTTCAATCTTTATTTGTTTAAAACTTTTTTAATTTTTGTGTGCCAATAAATGAATTTTTCTATACATAATTCCGAACTTAATGTGCTACAGGGACAGTATCTCTATTTCTCACCATTTTCTTCTATTTCAAAGTATATATTATATAAAATAAGGAACAATTTTATAAAATTCAACACAACACAGAGTACACACAGTGATTGCGACCGGCACAAATAATTATTATGATACGGATGATTCATTTAATTTAATATCTGTTGATGGTGAGGCATTTTCTCGTCACATCTACTACCATGACATCATTCCACTACTTAAATTATTCTATTTCATACTGGCTGGTAGATTTCTCTCCTGACTTCATTTTCAGTCCGACAACTGTAACCAAGAAACACTTTCAGGAGTGTTAAAACGCTTTGACTTAAAAAACAAAAACAAAAATGGCTAAAAATAAATTCACCCGACGTTTAAAACCAAAATTTCGGGAGCTACAAACATTAAAAAATTTGAATAGGTCTCATCATATTTAAAGAAACTCCAATCTATGAAACTTTTTTACCGAATCCCCTAAGCAGCAGAATTAATTCCGATATATTTTTTCAATGTCACGAACGTTGATAATAATTATGAGTAGATTCCACAAAGTGAGTGAGAGTCCAAACAGTTAATTACATTATTTTATAAAATCTGTGAAATTGAATTTTAATAACTTCTAATGACGAACACTTTCAACAAAAAATGTAATATTTTGGAATAACCTACAATTTATTATCTTGAAGACCGTGACAGGACCTATTTAATTCTTGCAGTGGCCTTGCATGATTTAGCGGTTGATCCAAAGGTCGAACAGCACTATTCAACTAACAATTATAACAATTAATTGTTATGCTTGGGTGAGGAGAGTTAACGAAATTTAAACTTGGATGCACTTATATATTAAAAAGGTTCCACCTTAACCTTAAGTTGTTTCATGAGTCATACTGATTTCATTTGTATTTACAACGAAGTGTACATGCTAAGTAGTCGTATTATGGTTTATTTACGACAATTTAATTCATGTATAAAAAATCCCAGAAGCAACGTGATTTTGTCATTATGCCAGCGAAAAAACTTTGCCCTAACTTTTCCAGCGACAAAAACGGAACCTAACTTTTGAAAGCATGACAACCAGCATTGTAAACAAATTTTTGATGACGTTATGTCAATTTTTCTCAAACTAATTTACATCTCATTTTTTAATTTATTGATCTACATATATTATTCATTAAATTGTCTTACCAAATTACACTCTAGCTTTTTTTGAGTCGAAGTAAACTTAAAATTTATAATTTGAATTTTGCTGCCATAAGTTGATTCAACTCAAAAAACTGCCAAAAAAAATTACTCGTCTTACGGACTAATTTTTTCAGAGGCAGTTTTTTTCGTTAAATTGCCAGGCAATTCTTATTGATAAATTAACTCCAATGTTAAAATGTCATATACCTGGAAATGTTATTGTCACTTTGACATCGATAAAAAAGGATGCACATTTTTTATCGGATAAAAACTTCTCTTCCTCTTTTACACAATGACAATGAGTCGCAAGTTTGGTTAATAAAGATAATTATTGTTGTTGTTCATCCATATATTCTGTTGTTAATTTATCTTGCCAAAAAACACTCGAGCTTTTCTTTTATCAGATAAATTTCTCTTTGACTCAAAGTTTTGCCAATCACTAAATCTGCTCGAAAAACTGACATTAGATAAAATCGCTCCACCTTCGGTGTCGCGATTTTATCATGTCAGTTTTTCTCGTAAAATTAGTGATTGGCAAAACTGTTTCGTTGCAAAGAGAAATTTATCCGATAAAAAAAAGCTCTTGTGTTTTTACTGTTGATAAAAAAGACGAGCAAAACAAAACTTTGTGTTGTTGCCAAACTGTAGTTTTTTTTCTTTACTTGAATCAAATTAAAGTCAGTCTCTTGTTTATTTACAAATGTCATGAAATTTTCGAAAATCCACTTTTCAAAACTAAAGATGCTCGACTAATATAATAGATCGAACGTTCTAGTTTTCATCAATCGATTCAGGGGAAAATTTTACATATCTTGGTGGATTTTAGGTCGATAATTCCGAGCAATAAAAAAGTTAGCGGAAACCAGATTCCTTAAATATTTCCATACCTACCATTTGCTTCGAAATTTTCGACAAAAAAATTGTTTTCGACATAAAAAATGCTCAAAATTTGTCTCGGGGGTTTTTTGGGATGAGAAATTGACTGGCACAGTCTGTTTTTGTATAAAATAATTATTTCTCCTCCAAATGGGGTCATGAAATTTTCGAAAATCCACTTTTCAAAACTAAAGAGATGCTCATAACTCGACTAATATGATAGATAGAACGTTTTAGTCTTCACCAATAGATTGAGGGGAAAATTTTACATATCTTATTGTATTCGGAGTCAATCAGCCCAATTAATAAAGAAGTAAGCGGATACCAGCTTTATTAAATATTTCCCCTTGCTTCAAAAATTCTCAACAAAAAAAAATTGTTCGGCATAAAAATGCTCAAAATTTGTTTTGATGGGTTTCTTTTGGGCGAGAAATCGATTGGCACAGTTTGTTTTTGCATAAATTGCATTCTTTTTCCTTCAAATGGAGTCATGAAATTTTCGAAAATCCACTTTTCAAAACTAAAGATGCTCATAACTCTACTAATATGATAGATAGAACGTTCCAGTCTTCACCAATCGATTATCGATTCGGGAGAAAATTTTACATACTCTGGTCAATTTTGAGTCGATAATTTCGAACAATAATCCAGAAGGCAGTTTATATCGCGAAATATTCCCATATTTCCAACCCCTTACTTCAAATTTTCCGACAAAAAAATGCTTGGTATGAGAAACACGTTTTTCTCGTTCAAATAGAGTCAAGATGGGATGTTTAATACAATATTAAATAAGGTTCTCAACCATAAAAAATAAATAGTAGAATAATTAAATAACTTGAATAATTAGTCTGGAAAATTATTTTTTCTACAACTGCTATGAAAAGTGACGTATTTCTCATAGCTTACTTAATTTCGAAACCAAATATTGCTCATACTGTGAGAAATATTATTTCTTACGGCACTTTGCCCACGCCACATACATTTATATGGAGAATCAAATAAAATTGACAAAAATTTAGTATGCTACTGTCATCTTTAAATACCTACTTAGTAGTCTCAAAACTGTCAGATTATATGAGAAGTTTTTAAATTCGAAATTCAAATAACAGAGAATTGAATGAAAAGAAATACGTTCCGCGTTTGACCATACAAAGTTGTACAAATTTCACCATCAACTATAATTTTGAATGAAATTATTTAACAGTTCAGAGATGGGACACTTTAGTGTTATTTTTGTTTTACTAACCATAGTTACTTTACTTGTATTTTTTAAATTTGTGCAGTTGTATAAAAAGTATACTGTGCAACATGTGGGGAAAGTACTTTTCTCACTTGTTGCACAATATACTATTATCTGCTCAATATTTCAGTTGCAATTACTATTAGGTATAATATTTTTGCTTTTCGAAGTAGGATACTGTGGTATTGTTATCGGATTATCGACTAGCTGCTG
>CAJUYG010000108.1:186314-203479 GCA_910591675.1 Galerucella calmariensis | reverse complement strand
ATCAACGTTGAAAATTCACTTATTGCTTACCGTCTAGAAAGTTCCAACCAATTAACATAATATTCTGCTTCTTCTTTTCCATAAAATTCAACTACTACTGCCTTGGATAATTCGGTGCCTAAGCGATCTATTTCTATTTTATCTAGCGCCATTCCGTCAATAGTTTCGTGTTCTTTTTTAACATTCCATCCTTCAGAAAATACTTCTACTAAATGCTGGCGATAGGAAGACAATGAAGGACATATCAACGCTGAATAGAGAGCTGTATGTACCTATAATAAGGAATTTGAGAGATAAGAAGATAATTTTATAGATATAATATGCTTACGACTAATCTGTTTGCGTGGTCGCATATTTGGCCTGTGATGATGGTTTTGATGGTGGAGTTTCCTTTTCTAGTCGAGTGCTGCATGATGGAACCGGCGATTTTAACGTACAAATACTTGTTCAGTCCAGGTATTATTACTCTCGGATTCGATTCGCAGTTAATCTGCAATAATAGTAACATGATATTATCATTATTTGCTCATGTTGCCACAGTGAAATCGTATAAAATCGGATTAAAATAGAATGCGTAACTTTCAAACGGGAATTACAACTATAGAGTCAGCGTTAGTTTTTTAATAGCAGAAAATAATGCTTCTCAGCGGAGTAGTACGGAGATTAATCAATGTAAATTAAGTTGAAAGGACCCCGCATTAATCTTATGGAAAACCAGTTTCAGTGAAAATCGTTGAAATTTAAATATGATGTAGCCCATGCCATACTGAACAAAGGTTACCATCTCTCTGAATGCCGTTTGGATCCTACAGGGGGGCATGTTTGATATTTTGACGATTTTTCAAAACTTTGTCACTCTGTAGAATCCAAACGCCGGAATTAGGAAAGTTGGCACGATTGTAGCTTTTTTTCAGTATGGCATGGGCTACACCATAATGAAATTTCAGTGATTTTCACCGAAACCGGTTTTTATTGCAGGGTCCTTTGATATCTCACAACAAAACTATACTAAGAGTGATTTTGAGCAGTTCTACTATTAGGCCAGTCGATAGGGGTCATTTTAGACCAAAAGTACGAGTAATTAGCAATACGGCTGATTTTTTTCATAAGTACCTTGAAGTATGTAGATTAATATAAAAAAAAGTTTACCACTCTATCGATGTCTCGAATTGAAAAAAAAAATAAAAAAACTTTTTTTAAATATTTTGCGCTGGGAGGAAGGTGAAGAAATATAAAAAAAACCACCATGTAGGGAAAATGTTTTGCAATGAAAAAGGTCTCTTTCGTTTTTTTCGTTCGATTAATAGTTTGTTCGGAAAAAATTCGGTGAACTAAGTATGTGTTCCGCATCCGCGCGACTCTGCTGCACGGCGGAAGACCTACTTTCTAAATTGCGGAAAACAACATAAATATTCAATAAGAATTTTTTTTCAATCCTAGGTAAGAGTTAAGGTTGTGAATAATATATAAAAGGTAATAAATTAATTTTTACATATTTTTATTGGAAAAAGGTATGCAAAAAAATATATCTTAAAATTATATATGAATCATCTTTTATACCTTTCCACTATTTACATTTTGTTTCGCTGAATATTAATCTTTATATTACAGGAGTATCGAATTTTATTTTGAAAAAATAAAGGAGAATCCCACCCGAATCTATAAAAATTGCTATTTTTTGCTATTTTCGCTTCTAATACAAAAAATCATTGAATCCAAAAATGTATGTAAATTAATTAACTTTGTAATTATATATTCTTGATCTTAGAAGTTTCCCCAACATTTCTACGTAAACCCCACTAAATTTACTCCCGTTTTATCAAAGTTACAGGTACTTAATATATATATTTTCTTGTAAATTCAAGATTCCCAAAATTTACAAGATAATGAAAAGTGCCGTATTTCGTAATTAGGAAAAATTTATTATCCGTAAATTTATTCATGGAACAGACCTCCCAAATAACAATTACCATCCTTCGAAAAATTACTTCAATGCCACCTTATTATACAGGGTGATTCATTAAGAATGTCTAATCTCTGAACTGTAGATTCTAGACCTCAAAATATGATGATTCTGCTCAACATGCCTTATGCAAATATTGCTAGTTTTTGAGATACGGGGTGTTCAAAGTTTAAATTGTGGTGTAATATGTGGGTATTTAATAGGTCCTTTTGAACTGCTAACCAATTTAAATGGACCTCTTTATTTAGATTTTCTTCAAGAATATTTACACGAATTACTAGAGGATATACCTCTCGCTTTAAGAAAAAATATGTGGTTTTTGCACGACGGAGCACCACCACATTATTCTTCACAAGTTCTTCAATACTTAAACGAACAGTTTCCGCATCGATGGATTGGTCGTGGAAGTGAGTTTGCTTGGCCACCAAGAGGCCCTGATTTAAATCCTTTGGATTTTTCAATTTGGTCGCAAATGAAGGCATTAGTTTACAAAGAAAAAATTACTTCTCTTTCACAACTGCGACGGAGAATAGAAGAAGCCGCAGATGTAATTAAAAATAATAGACAAGGATAATTTGATATTAAGAGATCTTTACGAAAGCGGATCATAAAGTGTATTGGTAAATGGTGGGCATTTTGAGCATTTGCTTTGAAGTTTTTTATTTTTGTTTACAAATTTGTTATTGTTGCATATTTAGGAAATAATAAAATTTTTTATGAAAAAATTAAAATTTATTGAACTTTTTAGAAGCAAATAACTCGATAACCGATTGAGTAACACGAATCAAAGAGGAGTAACTTTTTTTTGGAGGATTTAACGCTTTTTAATATTTTTTTATTATTGTAGTTGTAAATTTAGCCCAAAAAAGTTTACTTTGATTTAATTAACACAAACAAGTGTAACTAGCGCCCTCTATTAGCAATGTTAAATTAGAGTGCAAATTATGATTCCTAATGCCAAAAAACGTAAAATTGCCAATTTTCAAAGAGAAATTGTGAAAAAAAAATTATTGCGAAAATCAAAATTTAAATTTAAACTTTGAACACCCCGTTTCTCGGAAACTAGCAATATTTGCATAAGGCATGTTGAGCAGAATCATCATATTTTGAGGTCTAGAATCTACAGTTCAGAGATTGGACATTCTTAATGAATCAACCTGTATAATATATTTTTCTACAAACGTGTTAAAAATGCCATTTTTAGCACTCCATAGAATCCTTAAAAATGTCACTTTAAGACACTGAGTGCCTTAAAATGTTTATGGCACTGCTGGTAAAAGTGAATTGTCAAATTTTGAAAGCAAACGTCAAAACATTTAGATTTTATTTATTAACATTAATATTAATAGTACAATTTGTGCAATTTGACAAATTAATTTCCTGCACTGCTGTTTTACCATTTTCCGTGGATAAGGAGGAATGATGCGCAGAAAAAATGGAATTTAAATTTAAATAATTTAAAATTATCTCCTTTGGATGTATTAATAAAGGTTTTTAAAATTTAATTCAAACTGTATTATTGCATTTTTTGAACGTTTGTAGAAAAAATATTGTATGATATACGTGTTAAAAGTACCTTCTAAGGCACTCATGTGAATTGCTTCGCTCATTCTGCAAACCTTCACATGCGTGCCTTAAAAATGTACTTTTAACACTTATATCATAATAAACTATTTTGAGATATTTGTTTTTTGATTAGAATATAATATTTATATTATATATGAGTAATTTGCTAAAAATGATTATGTGCTATGACAAAAAAATGCCATCTTAAAGCTGACACTTCCCTCCTCAAAACACCCTATTACAATTATTTATATCTACATTATAACTGTACAATAGTTTTTAATGTACCTACTCCGCCGCGCTTCAGAAAATAGAGTCGCGCGGATGCGAAACACATACTTTCAATTTTTCCGGACAAACCATTGCTCGGACGAAAGAAACGCTGTAGACCTTTTTTATTGCAAAACACTTTTCCTACACGGTGGTTTATTTTTCTCTACCTTCTTCCCAGCGCGAAATATTGAGAAATTTCGAATAAAAAAAGTTTTTGGATTTTTTTTGCTAATTTGGGAAATCGATAGACTGGTAATAGTATATTACGTAACGTGTGTGGTAAGGAGCATTTTACGCACGCGTAATTCCGTGAGTGCGTAAAATGCTCTACAACACGAGTTACGTACCATACTTTACCTACGACCTACTTGTACTTGTATTTTTCATAAGAAGCATAAGAAATAACAGTTACATAATTAGAGGTGCTTGGTAAACTCCATCTCTATTACTCTATTACCAATGAAAGAAGCACAGTAAAGAACTAACGTTTAATCATTATTATTATATTGTTGATAATCGAAAGTCCATTTTTCAATTATAATCATACATATTCATAGCCCTTTGTGCTTTTCACAGTTAAACGTGGCCATATCTAATGTTTTCAAATAGTAAATTTTGAATAAAATGGAGACGTCTATTGACAGTTGCTAAGATGTTGCTAGGGAAGCCGTGCGATTTACTTTACAGCTGTGCGTTTTTTTTTACAGTGCGTAATAGCTGTCATTACATTGATACCGACTGTGTGTTATTGACTGATTACAGGGGGGGTCGTAGGTAAACTTTTTTTTATATTAATCTACATACTTTGAGGTACTCATGAGAAAAAAATCAGCCGTTTTGCTAATTACTTGTAGCTGTTATCCCTATCGTCTAGCCTATATTGAAACAGATCATTATTATCTTCTTGAATTTATATAACTTCTTTTTAACAATATCTTTCATTCTTGCTTTTACTCTAAGTTAGTTGAAAGTTTTAGAGGAAAATGAGTTTCATCAAACAATAAATGAATGAGCTACTTGAGAAATTCATCATATGGTATAAGAAGCAGCACCATTTAAAGTGAGACTAACGATACAAATTGTTGAATTTCTCCATCTGCAAATATTGATTTTACAATGGCTGTTCAAAAATGATCTGGAAGTGCCTTTTTTATTTCTTAAATAAATACTATCCTAGCTTGGGGATATTATAAGTTACGCAAATATCTCTTCTACATTGTTAGCTTTCATAAAACCTAAAATTCTTTTTTGCTGCCTTAGACGATTTCCGTTAATATAATTTACATTTCCGCCAGTTTCCCTAGATCCTAGTCTAACGAGGACAATTAACTCGGGGGTGAATCTTATCCTGGAATCCCTGTGGATTAACTTTTATGCAGGTCCGGATCACACCACTACACTTAGAGGTCCCGAGAAATATTATGAATTGGCTCATTACTATTTAACTACTCTACTCACATCAAAATTATTATGAATATTATTTTTAATTCCTTTAGTACCTATTGCCTAGATTTTTTGGAAAATAAGATTTTCGAAATATCGTCTCTCGAAAAGATTTGATACTTTGCTGTCTCGGTAACTAACAAATTTAGAATAATATTACACATATAGTTGCCGACAAAATCTTCTGTCTATTATTATTAACGTCCTGTAAGGCAAAAATAAATTGAAGTGTCAGTGGCTTTGATTTCAAAGTAGATTCTTCTTGCTTCATTGCACGTTTCAATAACAAACGACATTCTTGGCGGCACCGTTTATGTCACTATATACAGTGTGGAAACCACTTATGGAGTAAAATTCTTTATGTCATTATTTTAGAAAATTATAAAAAATGCCGAGACACGTCAACTTTTGAATTGAGTTGTGCGTTATGTAAACATAAATTTAAATGTACAGGGTGATTCACGCAAGTATGCCATAGTCGGTGTTGTTTTTTTAATGAAACATCCTGTATATTTGCATATTTTTGAAATCCTCTTAATGAACCGATTCCAACAAACTAAATAATGTATGGTCAATTATGAATTATACAGGGTGAAATTTTTTATTTTTACAGTTATTAAACACATACATAAAATACCTGATGTATTTGATTTTATTACATTAAAATAAATGCTCAAAATGTTCTCCACCTAGTTGTTGGCATTAGCACAGTCTCCTATAGAACTCCTCCTTAACTTTGTTTAAAGTTTGAGGTGAAATATTCCGTATTTCTGTAGTTATCCTGTCTTTGAGGTCTACAATGCTAGTTGGTTGTGTTGCATATACTTTGTTCTTGAGATATCCCCACAGGAAAAAATCTAACGGCGTAAGGTCTGGCGATCTAGCTGGCCACTCAATAGTACCTCTTCGTCCAATCCATTTATTGGGAAAGATTTCATCTAAATAAGTTCTTACCATTAAAGCATAATGGGGTGCTGTCCCGTCTTGCTGGAACCAAACATTTTCATTCGGTAAGCTAGGATCTATTGCGTTGGGATATAAGTTTGCCAACGCAGGAATAACTTCATTTCTAAGCATATTTAAATATTTTTCAACTGTCAAATTTCCATCTATAAAAATAGGACCAATAATATGGTCGCCTATGATACCGGCCCAAACGTTCACCTTTTGAGGGTACTGAGTATGTGTCTCCGCATCCAATTAGGATTCTCTGCTTACCAATATCTACAGTTCTGTCGGTTTACCTCTCCATTCAATGTGAATGTTGATTCGCCAGAAAAAAGAATGGCACCAAGAGCTATCTCATTTCTGTTCAGCTTATTCATCAATCCACAATATTTACCGATTTTGTCTAATTATTGACGTTTTTAGGCAATTTTTAGCTATTTATGATAAAATTCATGGGCGTAGCAGGTTTTGTTTAATATACAAATACGTCTAATAATTGGTTAGTTTAGATTTTTGATAAATCCATATTCAGCTAATTTAAAAAAGTACCAATATTTCAAGTGTAATAAATTATTAATTTAAAAATTTCACCCTGTATAATTCATAATTGACCATACATTATTGAGTTTGTTGGAATTGGTTCATTAAGAGGATTTCAAAAATATGCAAATATACAGGGTGTTTCATAAAAAAAACCAACACCGACTATGGCATACTTGCGTGAATCACCCTGTACATTTAAATTTATGTTTACCTAACGCACAGCTCAATTAAAAAGTTGACGTGTCTCGGCATTTTTTATAAATTTCTAAAATAATGACATAAAGAATTTTTTTCCATAAGTGGTTTCCACACTATATATAGCAGTGAAATTTTGATTTTATACGTCATCGATAAAAGAAAATCTGATATGAAATAAATTGTAACTTGAGTTAAGTCGGTCCTGTGCTTGGATCATCAAGCTAACGTAATAAGAATAGTGCCGTTAGTTTTTCCTGCTGGTTTTATGTTAAAATAATTTAAGACTGTCGGTGAAATTTAAGCGTTAAAACAGAGAATTAAGGGTAATCTCGAGTTAATTTGATTAAATCTAGTACATTAGAAAGGGTTCATTTTAAAGCGAAAAAAAAGTAATATAATCGGTTTTCACTAAACCTACTTTGCTTTTATTAAATGACGGTGTGGTTTTTCGTTTATTATTTTAATATTAACATGTTTATGATATGAAATATGTTTTCTCTCCTCCCTATATTGTATACATATAAAATGTGTATCTTATTTATTTATATGAATAATAATATTACAATTAGGAATATTATTTACAGATTTTGGATAAATGTTTTCTCGTTTTTTATAAGTTTGAATGAAATAATTTCTCCATCTCTAACCGATTTTTCTGTTACTCTTGAAGTACTGCAAAAGACTTCTGGCTTCGTCATACTGTATAAAATTGTATTCGCAACTCCTATTAATTGTTGACTCTCCGTTACATCAACTCAAGTATTTTATCTATAGTAGTCTCCAAATTATAAAAAAAAATTGTGATTTAAGCCTTCAATGATACTGGCAAGTTTTATAATTCTATGCATTCTTGAACATGACCCTACTCGCGCTTACTTGCCGCTCAACGTACACACGAACAAGTGGCGTCACTTAGTGACTTCGTAGTGCCACTGAATGGCGTCACCCTCAAAGAGCTTTCAGACGAGACACTTTGTGGCCGGCTACTAGTGTCTGAAAAAAATCGCGCGGCTAAAATTACAATAATATAAATAATGTAGACGCATTCAGACGAGACACGGATAGGGAATAATGTATTTTTAGCGCGCGATTCTTTTCAGACACTAGTAGCCGGCCACAAAGTGTCTCGTCTGGAAAGAATCGCGCGGCTAAAAGTAAATTAATATAAATAGACACAAGTGTTCCCAACTGCAGGGAATTTTGGCATTCAAAAGGGAAAAGGAAATTTTTTAATAATAACCGTCGAAATTAGGGAATTTTCGAATAACATAATTATTAACAGGCAGATATTTTTTTTACATGTATAACGCTTTCAATATCTTCTACTTTCTCTGAAAAAAAGAAAAGGTGTGTCCGGAAATTAAAACTTTAACAACACGACTCAAAATCGTCGATCGCGTGTTGACCAGGCAACCTCGCAGTCTGGCCTGGCGCACCGGTTGCCCATGCGGTTGCCTCACGGCAGCGACGGACGTGTAGGTGTCATAGACAAATTAACTTTTATTTCTCTATGGTAGGTATCGTGTTTAGTGTAATTATAATCCTTGCAGTGGAACCCATGATTTCACATACCGAAACAATGAGCGAAGGTGAAACTAGTGACCGTCAACAACCAAAAAAAAAATACAGAAGGATAAAATAATTAGTAAGCAGGGAATTTTATCTAGAAAATGCATGAAATAGGGAATTTATGGCATCAATCAAGGGAATTGTTACTTTGAAAGGTTGGGAACACTGACTGACGCATTCATCTGTGTCTCGTGTGAATGCGTCTATTTATATTAATGTATTTTTAGCCGCGCGATTCTTTTCAGACACTATAGTAGCCGGCCACAAAGTGTCTCGTGTGAAAGCGCTCTTAAGGTACCTTTGGTAAACAAGAAATTGGTTTCATGAATAAAGATTAGTGTTATTAGTATATTTGAAGAAATTGTTTGAAAATAAATAGTCCAGTAAATGAAGGAGGAAAAAAGGCAAAGTTTTCATCTTCCGGTTGGAAGTTGCATTTGGTACATCATTAAACATGAGACAAAGTTCTGCATGAAAACGCGTGCAAGGGCGGAGAAAATGGCCCCAGAAGACCAGGAAAATAGGTTTTCAGCCAATATCTCCTAAAATATGGCAGTTAGAGATTTTCGGTTCAGATAAATATTGAAGTTCAGGTCATTTTCTACAAAAATGGCCCTCATGATTTTTTTCGCAACATTAATATTTTCTGCAAAAAAATCGGGTTGAAATACCGTAAATTTTGAGACTTGTGAAATATGCAAGTTTTGTACAAAATTTGAGCTGGGGGGTGTTGGAAATCCATTATTTTCAATGTTTTGGATTGTGGAAACCAATTGTAGATGGCGCCACCACATTTCACAGATTGGGAAAATCCTCGGTGCCATAAATGAGAATCCCTGTAACCAGACACTTTTGATGGATATTTATGTTTCCGAGGGTCTTGTTTTCCTCTCAGGTGAGGCCTCAAGATATACTTATTAGGAAAACGGGCTATAAGATTAATTCTAGCGAGATGGACCTCACCAGTGGACCTGAATCTAGCAACAATCAGCTTTGCACATGTGGCAAAAAACTGAAGTTCATTAGGCTTTTGGTAAGGAAAACTGAAAATGCCTCAAGAGTGGAGAATATTTACCCATAATACTCAGCAACAATTTCTTGTAGATTCTCCGCAAATTTTTGCAAATTTTTTGCAACCAGACTGATTGAGGTTTTTGGAATAACGAGTTATAAACTTTCTCCATGTTTCGTTTATTATAGAAAAATATATATATTTTTATTTATTCATTTATTTATCAACGGGAGAACCCAATATAATGATAAAAGAATAATACATTATAGACTAAAATATTACATAGAAAATTTTTAACAAAAGTACAAGAGATTCGCGGGTTAATTGTCCGTGAATTGATGAAAAAAGTATATAAAAATACATTGCAATTATGACATAAATCTGTTCGTCACCAGTCATCATCTGATTCTTGGTCAAGAACTTCTTCTGGGTCTAGAGCTCCCTCTAGCTCTACCCCGTCAACAACTTCTTCTGAGTCTACAGTTTCCTCTAATTCTACCTCTTGGGATAACATATTATCGCTGTCTTTATAATTCGAACACTGGCGTGACTCACACGAACCACAAATAGATGAGCAGACGACTCGAGCGCCACGTAGAGCATACGCGCGGCGAACGACGGAGGAACGAAAGTAATAAATTATAGCGTAAACATTTAGATATACTGGTTTTTTCCCCGGGGTATCAAAGGTATGACTTATATACATCGATGGAAAGGTGGGAATTCCCCCGTTACACTAGTTAAGGTGTTAAAATGTTAGAAATAAAGAGCAGGGAGAAAAAAAAAACACCAAAAAAAAGTGCGTTTTTTCCTTGAGCCCGCGTTTTCTAATTTTATTGAAAAATGGACGACTTCGTCAAAAAAAGTAATTGCACAATCAAAAAGTAGACATTCTTAGCTTTCAAATGATGTATCATAGAGACCAATCGGATAATGTATAAATTTTTAATTGATGGTTGTTCACAAAATTTCCCCGCGCTCCAAAAACAGCAAAAATTTGGGATTCAATAAAGAACGATTAAATGAAAATTAAAAAAAATAGGGTATACAAATTTCAGGGATGACAAAGGACCTTATGAGGACCCATAATCAAGAAAATTTTGAGTAAATTAGTGCAATACAAAAGAAATAAGAACAAATTCCTGGCGAGGTCAAAATTGCCCGGGAGGAGAAAGTTTGACCCATGTTCCGTTATGGCCAAAAGAGTCAAGCGTGACTCAATTCACAGGGTATGATAGCAGCAGAATTCCTCTTTCACATGAACTTTGAATTATGAGAAAATATGTATTTTTCACAAAGTTATTGAATAATTTGTCCCCCCGCTGATGTGTAAATACACGGACTGTGCTCTCCGGCATACAGCACAGAACCTCATTATGCGCTTGGTGCCGTTTTTCTCGAAACCGGTCACATTTTCGAGAAAAATCATAGGGACCATTTTTATAGAAAATTAACTGAACTTTAATTTTTATCTGAACCAAAAATCTCTAACTGCCATATTTTAGGAGATATTGACCGAAAACCTATTTTTCTGGTCTTTTGGGGCCATTTTCTCCGCCCTCGCACGCGTTTTCATGCAGAACTTTGTCTCATGTTAAATGAGGTACCAAATGCAACTTCCAACCGGAAGATGAAAATAGGGCGTAATTATTGTCAACTTTTTTCCTTTATTTACTGGAATAAAAGCAGAGTTCATGAAATTTGAAAAAAATATCTGCTTAAAAAATAATGAATGAAAATATCTGTTGTAATTTATACCTTCAGTTTGGTGGGACACCTTGTATATATTTTCCCTAATAAATAAAGTAAGTGGCACTTCAAATACGACTACAAATTAACTAACTTTCAACTTATACGTTCAGTTGCAACGTCAATTGTTGCTGAAAGTTCTAAAAAAGATTTTCCATTTAGGTTTGTCGTTCGATGTTCGATCATGTTGAATTATCAGTCAGAGCTTTCTATCAAAAATACAATAACGGAGAAAAAGAAAAATATATCAGAAACTTGCGACTTGATCGACAAAAAAAATGAAACGAGAAAGTGCTGGAAGCATTTGATTTCGGGAAATTGTATAAAAGGGAGTATATAAATAGAACTTTATGGATTTTTATTTGAACCATTTTTTATTGAGCTAAAAATAAAAAGTATTTTAACATTTAGAACGAAACAAAAACAATGTGCTTTTAAAACGCACAAAAGAGGCTTTGCTTTTTAATTTAGTCGTTAATAAAAGCTATAACCAATCGATATATTATTGCTTAGAGATCTCTCTAGGGGTCTCTATTTGTTTTTATTTCAAGGGATTGAAAATAATTATAATACTTTATCTAATTTTGACATATAAAGTGACATTTTTTAAAATTGACTTCCGTTAGCAAACGTCACATTTTTCGTAACCAGTTACACAATTAAAAATATTCGGTTCGTTCCAACCACCAGTAATTTACAGTAATATTACTAATACACATGCGCAGTTGAAAAAAATCGTTCCAACCACCTGAAGTTACTGGTTCAGAACTCTCGATTACTATCAGTTCTCTGTTCCATCCCGTTTGTGGACCAGTAAAATTACCGTTCAAACGATTCTTGCTTGATAGCGAGTATCGACAGTTCTGAAATTAAGAAACATGCGCAATTGCAACATTTTCATTTTAAACTGTCAAATTTGTTTTTTATGGAATGTGTAAATAGGATATGAAAGTGAGTTTTTAGTTTTTGAACTGTTTTGAAAATAGTGTGCACCGTTTCTTACTGACTGTTTCTTTGTGTAGTCGTTGATAAATTAAAAAAGGGAAGAATGGAATCCGAAACCACTTTATATTCTGCTAAAGTGATTCTACTTATGATATAATTGAAAAATGGTTGAAATAGAACATACATATAATTTTGCCATTTACCTACATAATTATTAAGGTTACAAATACTTCTATTATTGTGATATTTTGATATAGGTGATATTATTAGTATTAAGTTTTACTAATTGGATATTTAGGTTGAAAGTGTCCATTTTGGTTTTTATAAGTTGGTTGTATTTATTTCTATGTATTTTCAAGCCTGAAGGCTTTATAATTACAAATAAAATGTCTTGTTTTTATACTTTCATTATCTGATTGATGTTAATGCAATATATTCTCAATGATATTAAAATCAATTGTTCATGGCAAAGTAGTATTTACAGCAGCATCCCTAATAAAAACTAGTTCAAAATACGTTCCAACCGTTTGGTAAGAGATTACCAGTCATTTTATTCATTTCTCTGACGCATGCGCATTAAATAGTTCTATTACTGGTTACGTACGATAACAGAATTGCTGGTTGGAACGAACCTATATGTAGCTGGTGATGAAATAGTTATTTATGTATTTAGAGCGAAAAGTGAGGAATTGTTCGAAAGCAAGGGTTAACGCGAGACGCAAAGCGGAGCGCGTTAATTGCTTGAGAACAATAATTCCACTTTTAGCTCGTAATACATATAACATTTTTTCTGCAATCACTTGAATATATATTATAACTAATAAAATTGATAAATTCATACTTCTTATTTCGAGTACCTGTTAAATACTTTATAAAATTTTAAACGTATAATTATTAGGAGCGGGTAAACATACAACACGGCTCCACCCACCACGTCAAATTTAGTAGTTAAGGTGCGCATGCGTCCAAGCAGCCTTTAACCTTCTATTCGATGTGACTGAATGTGAGCTGATTAGCGCAGTTGGTAGGGTATTGAGCTTACAACTCAGAGGTCGTAGGTTCGAAACCCAGTTAGGTGCTTGGTTTTTGTTTTTTCTTAGTTTTCTATTTCTTATTTTTTGATATTTTTATACATAGTTACACTTTGATCAACCGGATTTGGGCCTGGGTTTTCTTGTTTTTTTTTGGAACTTTAGTTCTTTACGTCAGGTTATGTTTGAACGACCAGGGGTCGCGACGCAAAAGATCTGACCGTTACGCGTTACGTTACGCTACGTTATGTTACGTTGCTTCGTTATGTGCCTTGCTTGCGTGCTTGTGCCTCCTTAGTCTCTCTCTCGTTTACGAAGCAGCGATTCATATGCTCCGGCCGGGATTCGAACCCGGGCCGCCCGCGTGGAATTCGAGATTTCTATTTACCTAAAGCTGGTATTCGCAGTGCTGGTGATCTACTTTAATTTGTTCGGATAAATTTTTACTATTATTTCCATAATTTTTTTACGCGATTAAGGGGTCTAGCACATTTACTTTTCGAAATACAGGGTGTTGAAATTTTGAAAACTTGAATGTTTTAATTCGATAACTTTAAAATGGATGGATAAATTGATTTGACATTCGGCAGGTTGTTTTTAAATGTAAAAGGACATATTTTGATAGAAATAGTAGTTTGTGCAACTAGTGTGGATATGATCAATTGTTCAAGTGCGATATGGGCAATCCACACGAGTCGAACAGCATATTTTTTCTACAACGCACTAGAAATCTAGAAAATAAAAATTTCTATAAACTGTAATATAACTTCAAATTGAAAATTTAACAATTCAATTTTATGTTTCCACTAATTTTTGTGTGGTAAACGTACAGTTCTTGAATGTCCAATTTGTATAATGCTACGGTTCCTCTTTTTAAATATACGATGCTGTTATAAGTAGATGTTGCCAGTGGGACTCCCTTATGAAGGGTACCGTACCATTATCTATAATAATGAATATTCTGCTAAATATTTCAAACGTCTACCAGTTGTCGTTATTAATGTCAAGCACAATAATTATTTAAAAATAAAATTAACAATAAAAGAAAACTTCCTCACGGGTAATCGAACTCGGGTCTACCGCGTGAGAGTCTGGTATGCTTACTACTCGACCACCAAAGAATATGCAAATCGTTTATCTATAACGTCAGATGTATTACATAATTTTTGCTTAAAAGGAACTAAAGTTCCTATCGTGTGTCCCGCGACACGTTCTACCTTTTTTTAGTTTTTTTTTCTTATTTCCTGATATTTCTATACATAGTTACACTTCAACAGGGTTTGGGCCTAGGTTTTCTTGTTTTTTTAGTTTTATATTTCTGATATTTACATATTTATTTCAATATTGTTATGTTACTATTTCTTAATTTGGCAAAGTCTTGAGTCATGCGCAGTTGAAGGAACCGTGTTGTATGTTTACCCGCTCCTTAATTATTATTGTCAAGACTCAATGTACTTATTCTTATTATACAATTAGAAAGGCCTCAGCTGGCAGGGTCATCCGGCCAGTATATGCAAATTATTCAGAACGTGGCACAACAACTAACAATAAGATGTTAAATAGCTATTTTCGATCTTAATTTAATATTAATGGTAAAATAATGAAGAAAAGTCTGAAATTAATGTATAAAATAGAAGTATTGCCTTGTGTAACATTGGTTGCATAACTTGTAGGAATTAAAAAGTGCTGTTTTCAAATCAGAAAAATTAATTTAAAATGGTTAAAAAGCACATAAAATAAATTAAAATTTCTTTTTGTCAAAGTTGGATACAATCTTGTATGAAATGCTTTTTTCTGTAACTCATTTTACGGGACCACGCTCGCACCGCTACGCGGAGCTCGCTCGTCCCGCAAAAATTTCACTCGTTACACAAAATGATGTATTTCATATCTGGTTACATAAATAGCTATTATACAACATTTTATTGTTTTTTAAAGATTCGTTTTAAACGGAAAATGACCATTTAGCTTCGTTGTCCTCACATTATCTATTCCAGATAGTTTCTTTCTGACGTAATTGTAAGTGAATTAAATTTAAATGACTCCTTGAAAATCTGGATATCATTATTAAAAAAAGGTACCAGCAAATGCTAAACTGTAAGCTGAACTTGACTTCAATGAAATTTTGAAATATGATGCACAATTTCTAATTTATGCACTTCACAGCTTCCAACTATAGTCAAAGGCGCTCTTATCGTGCGGGTTCAAAGGTCACTAACCATATGTATTAAATCAGAAGACACAGATGTTACCAAAATGTGAGATTACAAATATACCCGGAGAAAATAATGATGGTTGATGTTTCCTGCACACTGGTTGACGAATTTCCACTTTTTCATTCATTCTCGAAATAATCTACCAGATTAAGTACCTTTTTTTTGCTTGAGGATGCAAAAAAAACAGGAAAATTGCTTATTATTATTCATATTGTCACTTTGAATTGTCAAATTCACAAAACTGACATTTAAATAAAAACTTCGCTGGTGGAAGACTTTTTAGAATCGCTGAAAACTAAATACATATCCTTTTTTCTCCCGTCAAAATTGCATAAGTCTGTTTTATTCATCTTATGGATTTTATTTGGAAGTTATGATTAAACGCAATAGAAGGAAACAAAAACGGTGAGTATGTCTTTGTTGAATCGTATGACCCGCAAGGTAAGACTGCATTTGACTATTATCTGTGAAGTGACCAAAAAAAATCAGTTCGCTGAAATATCTCAATGTTCAAAAATTAAAATATAATTTGTGTAACTTACCTCGTCATATGACGTAGGATTACTAAAAGCAATCTCCCCGCTGGCTCCTGTATAACGCAAGTTTTTCCTACATCCAGGAGTTTTAATATACTTCCAATGTCCTTCGAAAAATAGCGTATCGAAATCGTCGGAAGAATTCATTCCCACTACAGTAAATCTCAATTCCACCACGTTCGACGTTGAAAAATACGTAAAAGGAAGAAGTCTATTTTTATCTACGGCACACAGACAGTCTTTTGGAACACCTGGTACGTCATTCCAAGGAACTTCGTAGAATCTCAAAGTGGCCGATGTGTTACCGAAGCATTCTAATCTATTTGTGTCTTTGCTGATGACTGTTTCGCATCGGCGGTTCTTTACCAACATCTCTGTGATGGTGATTTTGATGCGTTCGTCTTTTTTGACCTCGAAACGATACACACAACTGGAAAAATAATGATTTTATTAATTTCGATTGTAGACTCCGTTTCATATAAGAAGAAGCCACATGAAGTTTGCCAACTGGCTTGCGCAGAAACCTAAATCGGTCCTGTTCATCTATGTCGCTTCGTAACGACCGTTTCATGCCATTGGCGTTACAATAATAATTTACGTTACAAGACCGGAAAGTAGTGTTTTTCAGGTCGACCCTGGAAGCTTGGTGAGACCTGAGAAACACTTATTTTCATGTGCGTGACGTACAATATTTTTTTTAAAACGGACACTTCGATATACTTACATTCAATTCTTTATTTTACTTTTAATTACAAAGTGATTAACAAAACTAAAACCAGATAAAATAATAAGTTTGACATAACCGACAAATTAAAAATCAACGAACTGTCATCACTCGACAATATATCGGAACGTTGTTGCCATATTAACGAAATCAAGGTAGATTGTATTATAAAAGAGCGATCGGAAAAATGAAAACAAAATGGACGTCAGGGACCGGCAAAAGCTTTTTCCGGTCCCTGGCGTCCATTTTCCGGTCTTGACCGGCAAAACGTTATTTTCTGGACGAAACATTGTCCAGAAAGTGTATATTTTCTGGTCGATCTTAAAAAAAGCTTTTTTAAGCGAGTGTCACAAAAAATGAAGTTTTACGGATCTATTAACGTCCCTAAAGTGTATCTTTTTTGGCCGCTTTTTTACTTTACGGCCGCTTTTTTACTTTACGGCCGCTTT
>CAJUYG010000108.1:148388-186304 GCA_910591675.1 Galerucella calmariensis | reverse complement strand
GCCGCTTTTTTACTTTACGGCCGCTTTTTTACTTTACGGCCGCTTTTGCAAACAAAGTCATTATGAGGGCAACCTACTAGAAACATTTAATTTGCTTATTTGAGTTATTTCCACGTCCGATATTAAGATTGTCAAATTATGAAGGCGGCCTACTAGACACACTTCTGTTTATCATACTTACTGTAAGTAATTCTGTACACATCTTTGTTACTTAATAATACACTTTTCATTTGGTTAATAAAAATTTGAATCTAATCTTCCAGTTTCGTCTCTGTTTAGAAACAAAATTGTAAAAAAAAGTTGTTACCTATTTGATGAGACACTCGCTTAAAAAATTTTGTGTGCACCTCGGCCGTATGATATTTTTGGCCTCACCTGAAATTTGCTTGGCCTCGGCTACGCCTCGGCCGCAAATTTCAGATTCGGCCAAAAAAGATCAACATTACGGCCTTGGTACACAAATAACTATTTCCGGTCCCTGGCGTCCATTTTCCGGTCTAGATCGGCAAAACGTTATTTTCTGGACGAAAAATTGTCCAGAAAGTGTATATTTTCTGGTCGGTCTTAAAAAAACAATGTTTCATGCCGACAGCAATTTTATTATTAACATTTGAGGTTGTTTTCAGTAGTAATAACCCAAGTGCATTGATAATTGTTCGAAAACATTTTATGACAGATTTCGAAAGCTTGTTGCTTAGGCGGAGGTCTGTTGCCTACAAGCAACAAGCTTGAGAAAGTTGTCATACAATTTTTGAGCATTTATCAATGTCCGAGGATTATTCGGATAGAAAATGTTTTACCAATTATAGAATTACAACCAAATCGTGACATTTCCAAATATCAAATATTTGAAACTTCAAAATCGAAATAAATCAATAGGTATGTGTCCATAGCAACGTGAAAACAGCCCATGGTCTGTTATCAGTGTAATGTTGACATGATTGGGTGAAATTGTTCCTAAGATAAAAAATGAGGAAATTTTATTGGTTATTGGAGCTGTCAAAACATTTTCAAAGCAATTATTTACTGTCAAATATTTTTGATCATTTTAATACGTTTAGCTAGTTTATCTGTGAGTGTAGTGAGTTTTATTTGATCTAAAACCATGCATCCTAAAAATCTTGGTGTCAAAGCAAAATCTATCCACAGTTAAGGCCAACAGCTTCTAATTTTGTGTTAACCTACAAAATGTGAAAATGTTACGCTACTGATTTGAAGTCGAATATCAAGTTTACAAAATGGTTTCTAATATGGAACGGAGTCTACAGAATGATTGTCAGTTAATACAATTCGGAGGAAAATAATGACCTAATTTTTGACAGCTCCAGAAAAATTTGCTGGTGTTGAATAACGCGTAATAATTTTTCTTGGCTCCGGCCTTAAAATCGTTAATACAAATAATCATATTCTTGATTTATTACACAGATCGGCGCCGATTTGAAATCGCTATTTTGTTTTCGATGTACAACTGTTTTTGTTTTGCCGAGGGTGTCAGGGGTAGAACTAAAAAGGGATGTTCAATCAATACTGATTGCTGTTTTGCCCAACCAGATTATTGTAACTAAGCCAGAGACATTCAAAGACAACAAGTGCCTGGATTGTTGAGCACAACACAAACCCAAAAAAAAATTTAAAAAGTCACTGAAGTGCTGAATAATTTTTACAAAGGTTTAAACATCTCCTCGCAGTCTTGGTGTTTAGTAGTTGTTTGGTAAAGTCTAATGACATGGTCCATTTTTTTTCTTTTTGAGAACCATTCTTGTGCCAGGAGCACTGCAGCTTGTTGGCTTATTGTAGGTACACTACTCCCATATTTATTCCTCCCATTCAGCTATTCCCGTACCAGTTCACTAAAGTCATCAAGCATATTTTTAAAATTATTGAAAAGACTAGACTAGACTTTAGTTTCATTTCAACTACGTTGTGGTATCTTTGATATTTGCGAGATATGATCAAACATAAAATATTCAATCAGCCTCGGTTACTTCAAATAAGGGTCCATTCTGGAACCAAATATCCCACTAGGGATCATTATTAAATTTATAGCGAACTAACCCGATAAAATGATGAAAATTAAATTCCTGTGAAAATTATGCTTTGAGAGAGAGCTATGTAGTTAGGTAGAAACCATCTCGCTAATGTTTATGTAACGGGAAATATAATAGACACTTTACTTCTGCCCGTTTAACGGAATTGCCAGTTTCAAAACGCAGATTGATTCTACCGGAATTAATATTGCCAACATAGTCAACATCCAATTATTTAATTAAGCATAAACAGTGGATGCGAGCACTGAGTGCAATTGGCAGAAAATGTGTTTTTTTTGGTTCACTATACGGCAATATTGTATTGGGTAAAGCGATGATAGACAGAAATCGTTAATAGCAGATGTCATTTTAACTAGAGGAATGAACCGCATTTAAAAATCTTGTTCTGTCATAGAATTCATTTCTTCTAGCAAACAATTTATTTATACGTTACTTATTTCTCATCAAACGATTTTGTGCAACCTAATATTGTCTAAAGATTATGAAAAATTTTAAGTTTTAAATTGACAGCAAAACGAACAGTACAAACCACTTAAGTGGCAGTACGGTAACAGAACCGTAATTGTGGGCAGGAACACAAAACACACAGACATGATTTACGTCTGCCCAATTACCGTTCTCGAAATTGTCCATTATATTATATAGCCCCTCGTTGGGCGCAATTTTGTAGTAAATGGATAGTCACTCATAGTTGATATTACCAAAGATTACAGAATAAAATATAAGATGTTTCACTCGTTCGGATTTATTGCGTAAAGCACCGATGCCACTGGTGACTTGGATGGTACAGTACGTCGCTACGTACTTACTTTTAATTTGGCATATTATACGGGACGTCGCCCGTCGAGCGCTATTATTTTAGAACTGTGTTTATAATTGGTTGCTCGTGTTTTATATTTATGTCGTATAGATTTTTCAAATTTATTAATTAAAAAGTCAAAAAGTCATATTAATATTTTTCTCTTTAATAGCAAAGCTTTAACACTAAATATTTTGTAATATTTGCTAATACAAAATTACGGATTTATTTTTATAATAAGGATATTATATAAACAAGTACATTAAGCAAGAAAACACAAAAAATTAACAGACTAATGGGAAAAATATAAAGCATAAACTTGCGCATTTTTTTGGAAATCTTAGCTGATGTGTACTGAAATTACGTTACTGGCCAACGTTCGGAGCGCGGGAGTGGGAAGATATTTTATACTCAACCTTTCGATACTGTCTGTCTCTGAGACAGTGTGTTTAAGTGTGTTAGTACCATCAAGGGACATTGTTGAGAACGTTATTGCGATGGCAAATATATTTATCGAAAAATTCAATTCTATATCTAACCAAAGGGGAATTGGTCAGTTCCTTTTGAACGAATTTAATAATTTTTCTTTTCATTATCCATGTAATCAATTTCCTATCAAATATTATGCAAGTTTCCACACCATAGTCCGTATAAATTTTACTCTCAAATGTATATTGAAAGATTTGAAAGACAATACATTAAATTTAACACATAAACCAAACTCCAAATTTAGTATTTTACAACATTTATAAAATTTTTTAATAAAGTCCTGCAGCTGCTTCTCTTTTTACTGTTTTAAACTTGTCAATCCAAAAAATACGCGTTATTTAAAGATCAAAATTTAAGATTTAGTGGCCCTATTATTTTGGTGGCTAATGAGTATATTTTATTTGATTTGTGATAAATATCTGATAGATTATTATCAATAAGTATCACAAAATCACCAAGATGCTGGATAAAAACTGTGAATTGATTCATTTTAAAAACTCAAGTTTATTTTTTACTTACCTTTTCAAATTCATATCCCGAACATTTTTCGAAATTATTAACATTTAAAAATAAACCTTTTTGATAAAGAATCCTATTAATTTAAATATATATTTCTATATTTCTCTAATTACCCCTGTATAGCATAAAATAAAATAAGCTCTTCGAACTGTTCTGGTATCTACCGGTCTCGTTATTGACAACAAAAGCGAATCGTAAACATTATTTATGAGAGCGGCGTCCGTTTGGGACAGCAACTGGTATCAAACCGCCTTAGAGTGAAACATCTTATATTTTATTCTGTAATCTTTGATATTACCACATACAGTATGTCATGTGTCATGTCGATTTGTATTGAACTACGTTATCCTTTGGATTACGACAGAAAGTCGATGATAAAGATAGTTTGATCATCCCTCAAGGAATCCCTCATAATACATTTCATTATATAGGCACGTTTATTTTTAAAGTGGTTTTTCTAAATTGTTTTTTTCCAGGAATAACCTATATCTATCTGTAATATAAAACGGAACCTTATATAAATAAACCGAAATGTTGAGTTTTACTACCTTTTAACTATCTCTTGTGTAAAGAGAATATCCACCACAACATTATATGACTAAGCTATATCAGGAAAAACGCTCACATCAAATTACCTTGGATAATTAACCGAAAATAATAAATACTTATACTAATATAACAAGTAAATCAATTCATAAACTTGTGTCTAAGTTGAAAGAGTTTCTCTATTATATTCAAAACACCATAATATTTAACATATCACCTTAGATATGTTGCTTCAATCCGTAAAATCTCTGTTTTAAAAAGATGCAAAAATATTTTTAAAGTATTACCGACCACAAAATAAAATACACTCACCTAATATTCTCGGATCCTCCTCTTCCGTAAAGAAATATATCCCGAGGCGATTTAAACTCCTGAGGCTCTTCTCCTACCCCACCTCCCAGCGTTCCAGTTGCTCCAGACCGAGAGGTAGCATCTCCAAACTTTCTCGAGCACGGTCCATCGCCATAGGGCTCGCCGTCCAAATGCAGGTCGACGAATTCGTAGAGGGCCTTGAATGTGACGGGTCTGGAATTTAAGAACTTTATTAAATTTATTTTTAATAAGAATTTTTTTAATAATTCCAGTATTTAATGAAACAATTAAAGACAATTCTAAAATATTATTGATAATTATTTCGATATTGATTAATTTTTTCATTAAATGGTGGAATTAATCAACCACAATTAGTGACATCTAAAAAAAGTAAATTATTGTTGTTTGGTGCAAATTAAAAAATGTAGGGTTTATCTTATAAAATCGCCCTCCAATCAAAATCTAGTTCTTTTTGAATATTCCTCACCGGTATTGTTTTTGTTCAAACCATTGTATATTCAACAAGCAAACACGTAAACTATTTTCTCCGTACGTTCGCTAAAACCAGCACCGATCCGTAATTTCGAAATTCTCTGCGGAATAATGTCCAGACATATCCTACACGAATGGTTAGTATCCTACCAACATCTTTTAGGTCAATGCTTTGGAGATTTGTGATATTTTATAGATTTGTTTTGGAACAATAAGCCAGACTTTACAACAGTCACAGATAAAAGCAGGAGTCACTGATTTTAACCGTAACTATTCCAAATTTTGTTTGATGTCCAACATTGAGTTTAAATTTTTAATATACAGGCGGGTAGTTTTAAGTATAATTTTTTTTGAGTTCTTTACTTCAGTATTCCCAGCGGAAATATACGCTTTTGACAAGTGTTTGCATAAGAAGTTGAATCCTAATTGTATTGACTCTCCAAAATTATTTAGTCAGCTGAATTTTCCCATTCCCAGATTTCACTTAGGTCGTAATCTTTCGAAAAGGTAATATCTTTGGCAACAAATAACAATTTATTTTGAAACAGAAAGCAATTTAAGTAAAAAATTGAATGTCCAGAATGTAATGGTCTATGTTGGTCACACCATAACTACTCCTTTGAACAAAATTTACCACAACTAAAATTTTTGCTTGAAAATTTGTGGAAATAGGTTTTTTGGAACGAGAACTCGAAATGAAATTTTCGACAAAAACGTTGAAAGCATACAACAGCTATGGTTATAAATTTTGTACATGACACAGTTGGGATTCTGAGAATTTACCTATAAGCTACAGAATCTGTAAGATATAGAGATATAAGATATTCCAATTTTGATGGAGACCGGTATCACCCTTAACGTTCGAAATGCTTATACCATTTTTTGCGCGATCATATTGAAATAAACTTCGAATAAAATAATTTAAATTTTTTCGGAATGAACTAAATGTCAAAAGTGACATTTATACTTCTCGATCAGTTTAAAATATAATTCAAATTTCTTCGAAATGAGCGAAATGTCAAAAGTAACATTTATACTTTTCGATCAGTTTAAAATATAATTTGCATTTTGGTGAAATTGTTTTCATGCTATTTATTACTTTTTATATTGTTCTGTTCGTTTTGTTCATTAACAAAATATAGATCTTATTTTTTTTTGTTCCTTTCGTGTAATGAATGAAGTAATATATTATTTAGGACCACTTAAATGTATGTAGGGCAAAGATGTAGTTTACTTACCGACGTCTGAACGGTAAGTAAATCACTTACCGACGTGTTAGACTTAGAAACCAGTAAACACAACCTACCATCCTGACAACCGATGCTGTAAATAAACAAAAAAGATCGATCGCACAAAAAAGTAATAAATAGCATGAAAACAATTTCACCAAAATGCAAATTATATTTTAAACTGATCGAGAAGTATAAATGTCACTTTTGACATTTAGTTCATTTCGAAGAAATTTAAATTATTTTATTCGAAATTCGAATATTTCAATACGATCGCGCAAAAAATGGTATAAGCATTTCGAACGTTAAGGGTAATACCGGTCTCCAGCAAAATTGGAGGCTTAGCTACGCTCAGCCTCCAAACATTGCTGTCGACCGGTAAACAACCCTTACCGTTCTTGATACTTAATATACTATAACATGTCATTTATTTATTTAAATATAAAAAAGGACCAGAAATACGTCTCCAGAGCAGTTTGAGTTATACTTACAATTCAAGAAAAATGATTACATTTTTCGCAGTAATACTATTAACTCTACTTTAGATCCCAATTATTTAATAAAAAAGTAGTGCAATTAAAGAGTCAACTATTTAAATGCATTGTAAAAAGGCTGTGAATTAATTATTATTACTTTCAATACAAAGGGAATTCCTAAATTATTCTGCATAACATGAGGTCTTAAATTATGAATTGAGAATGGAACACTATTTTTGTCCAACCGATACATTTGTCTAAAATGCCTGTTTGGCATATCAAACGGATTTTTTTTTCTAAGGAGCCGTCCCTTCGCCGGTACCACCTCAGCCTCCTGGGCTTATTGTGGATACTCCTAGTCTTCTGACTACAACCTATTCAGTCAAGCAGAGCTGTTTCGGTATCCTTTTTGCATCTTCTGCATGTAAGGTGTTCGTTATACAGCCCTATTTTGTTTAGGTGCTCCTTTGTGGGAAAGTGTCCCGTAAGTAGCCCCGTTATGGTGCGTAGTTTGGTCCTGCTCATTGAGAGCAGTTCATTCGCTACTTTTACTGATAGTTCTTTTATGAATTTCTTCCCATGTATTTGCCTGGTTGTATTCTTCCAGTGTTTATTGTGTTGTTCTTTCAACCACCCTTTTAACCATGACCTCGTTAAGCATCTGGGGATGCCCACAGCAGGTTCGGGTCCGTTCATCAGAGTTGACGATCCTTCTCTTGCGAGTTCGTCAGCTTTTTCATTGCCTGCGATTTCTTCATGACCTGGGACCTACTCTAGTGTTACACTGTTCCGAGTCGCCAGTCTTCGCCGCATTCCCATACTGTCACTGACTGACTGTCACTGTAGATCCTGATCTGCTTGTTGTTGTAGGCTCTAATATTATTAGCCCTTGCACATGCAAGTATTGCATAGACATCAGCTTGAAATACAGAGACGTATTTTCCTAGCGAGACGATTCCTTCATATTTGCTCGTCTTGCTGTATATGCCCGCTCCGGTGCCGAGTTCATTTTTTTATCCGTCTGTATACCAGATCAGTTCATTCGCTCTACAAAGTGGTGGTGCGTTCTCTTTCTCAAGCTTCTTTCGATCTTTGATGACAATCTCGAAGTTCTTGCGAAAGATATATCTGGTGGTCATGTGGTCTGTTGGCATTTTGAAAATGTCATCAACCACATGCCTCATCTATGTGTGTCCTCTCCCACGTGCCACGTCATGGTCTGATGCTTTTTCCAGTCGGGGCTTTTTCCAGTCTTTGGACCTTGCTTAGTTTTAGCATAGCAGAGGATTGTCTGATCTTTGGCTACCATACCAGAGATGCATATGCTATCCTGGGAATGACAACCATTTTGTACAGCCAGTGTACCATGCTGGGTCTAAGTTCCCATTTAGTGCTGTAAGTGCGTCTGGCAACCATGAAGGTCACCTCTGCTTTCTTGATCACGTGCTGCAGGTGTCGGTCCCAAGTTAAGCCTGGGTCTAGGATAACCCCAAGATATTTTACTTCATCCGACAATCGTATTGGTTCACCTTGAAGCGTCAGATGGCCAAGTCCTCCTTCTTTCGCTTGAAAATCACGAAAAAACTAACAACTCTACAAATTTTTAACTGATAATACACGGAAAATAATAGTAATAATAATACAACCCTCTCTACCACACCCTGTACTGTGACAAATGTCCAGCCCGTAAATATTTACAAATCTGTTAGGAATCTGTAAGTAACAGGTGAGGTTAGAATTGCATTTCCTGTAACTCTTACATATTTCGGCTTATAGATCTTACAGATGTTCTCAGAATTCCACCATTAGTTTCTTATTATATTTAGACTCCCACTTATTTTCGGTTCTTTTAATAAAAAAACAAATACATATATTTGCTTATTCCGAATATTTTTTCAAGCTTTCGATAAGCACATGCTTAGTTGGAAATGCCAGTGAATCCTGAAATTATGCATGACAAGGTTCGATTTCGGATTTCGATCAGATGTCTCCATTATTTGAAGTAAGGAGACAGGGAGACTGACAGTTTGTATACCATCAATGGATACGACAGATTTTGAAATTTATCTGCGGCAATTAGTGGCTATAATTCAGAAACTGTTACTCATAAATTTGTGGGAATAAATGGAATAGGAATTTCAATAAACCATGAGAGCTAAATAATATGGAATACGGAATAAAATTTAAAGACTGATAGTATAAAAATTGTTTGATATTCATCTCTACATACTTCTTTTTATTGCCAGAAATGGGTCTCCCGAACTTTGGAAGAGGTGAAGGAATTTGATTTAGGAATTACCGGAAAAGAAGAGAAGCAATTTCCTTCCTTCTCCTTTTCTTGGTAAAAATAGATTACGGAGATAAAGAATATATCAAAAAAGATATAAGGAATGCTAGCTCTGGAAGGTTTTGATCCCGAAAGAGATGATATTTTTCTAAAGATAACATTTAAAAATGGGTTGTACTTGAGAGAATTTTTCCCTTTTTTCCAAATATTTTATCCTTTTACAAAATAAATTGTTTTATAAATTTTCACAGCAAATTTTCTGTTGCCTTATCTTCATCTTAGTTTCTCTGGTTTTCATAATAAACTTTGACCAGACTGATACTTTTTTTAACGTCAAAAACTTTACTGTAATATAACTTTCCATTTTATTGTGCAACACATGTTTGAACTGGTTCAGACAGGGTCGTAACCTTACATAGGTATTAACCTACTTGGCGATATTTCAAAGTTGAAGACGAGTATGTTTGTTCAAGCTCTCATCTTTAAGATCTTGTAAGAAGTAATGGCATTAGTTCTGAAATAGTCAATAAGATTGTAGTTTTAAAATCTCATAACCAGTAGCTATTTTTATTTATTTATTTAGAATTAAAAAATTTACATTGTATTGCAATTTCATGGTATTTAAGAAGATTGCTTGGGAATGTTAACAACAAATTTCACTGTAATATGATTATTTCAACAAGGACAGGGTTTTTTTATGTTATGATAAGGTTTAACTAAATTTCTTTCAAATGCTGATAAAAAGTCGAAGTGTTGGGTTGTATACAAATTAAAATTAAACCAAACCTATAACTACAATAGTTGAGTGATAACACTCAAAACTACAATTAAACTTACTTCAAGGCTGTCGAATCGGCCACCCTTAATTCCAGGGTAAGACTGTCACCAGATGTTAAAAAACTTTCGGCCAACGTACATGGTCTGGGAAATCTTGATATGTTCCCCAGAAGAGAATGGTCGCAACTTCTTGGTACGTGCTCTCTGCAATAACGAGCCAACATCGTGACGTTCTTCTTGTTGCCGATATTGGAAGACGATTGAGAAGTGGGATTTTGCCGATTTTTCGGTTTTTCTTTCATGCTGGAACTAAAAATTGTGATAAACTTAAAAAGCTGCTTTTGATCGTTATAGATTAAACAAAAAATGCTTTCTTTGTGTAATAACACACACATTTTCCCATAACCCGAACTATTCCATTATGGTAATATAAGTTTCACACCATTTTCGAGTTTTATGTCATACCAAACCCTATGTGACCTGAATATCTAATAGATTGTGCCCCAAAAGATAACTTTTTCATCTTGTACCCTTTTCAAGATTCGGCAAGAGCACGACGTCTACAAACAGTAAAGTAACTCAACCGCAACAAAGAAGAGATGATGTATGGCTGTGGTGAATTTCAATTAAAAAAAAAACTTTTTATTGTTATAATACTTTTTTTAGTTTAAGCTCGATTGATAAAAAGGAAAAGGGAACTTTATATCTCGCTTTATATTATATATTGTATTGGAAAATAAAGATATTTCACAAGCTGTAACAAATAATGGAGTATTCGATAGCAAAAAAGACCAAAAGAAAAAATTTTTACTGCTGATTTTCATTTCAATTAATATGGGAGCCTCAAATTTCTCACTTTACCACGGATATCAATAATTACGAATAGCTCTGCATATACTATGCAACTGTGAGACGCTGGACCACAGGAGGCAGAAACTGTAAGGTAGACCCCAAATGACTCCAGAAGACTTCTACAATCAACCAGCAAAGAATCTGTATGAGCTAATACTGGGACCGGATTGGCTGAATAGGTTGTAGTCAGAACACTAGGAGTATCCACAATAAGCCCAGGAGGCTGAGGTGGTACCGGCGAAGGGATGCCAAACATTATGCGGGTGAAAAGATTCAATAAAGTACAACAGTACAGGATAAGCAGGATGAGAAAAATACACGAAAATGTCTATAGGAAAATTAGAAAGACAAAAGAAAACGTTGAATAGTAATAGTAAGACTTGGAACATCGTCAAAACCAATAAAACTTTAATATACACCAAAAAGTAAGTGAAGGAGCTGGAAAGCTTGTAGTTGAAACAGAAAATCTCAATTTTGAGAACCATATTAAAAACCTTATCCAAAAAGCATATATTTCATTAAAACAATTATATAATAGTCGTAACATTTTAAGCGTCGACTTAAAAAAGAAGCTATGTGAAACCCTTGTCTTGTCTTACTTTAATTATGCAGACATGGTTTATGGCCAATGCCTTAGACAGTGTGACAAATTCCGAATTCAAAAAATCTAAAATATGTGTTGCCGTTTAATATTTAATAGTAGAAAATATGATAGAATATCTTATAAAATTAATGAAATTCAATGGCAAAATATGGCAAATCGAAGGCTATTACATCTTGGTATCTTTTTTCATGAGCTTATAAATAAACGCAAATACATCTCAACGTATTTCAGAGAAAAAATCAAGATCAACGACAGTGTACACTCTAGAAATACCAGGAATAAAACAAAATTCGTTATTCCTAAACATAAAACAGCATTTTTTCACAAAAGTTTTTTGTATAGCTCTGTTAATTTTTATAATTCATTGCCCGATTATATAAAAACATTTTCGACAACAAAATTCAAATCTGTATTGAAATCTATCATTATGCACAAGCAACTAGAGGACTTTAGTTTGACCCACCGCTAGTCTGTTGCCTGCTGCCCGAAGCGTGGAATTATCTAGGAGTGAAGTAGGTTTTTCTGTTTTTTTTTTTCTCTTTGATTTTATTTTTGTTAGGTATCTTTGAGTAAAATTTTTAGGTTTTTATTTTTCTCAAATTATAAGTTTTGGGTTAAGACTACGTTACCTAAAATGCGTTTCAAGTGCATAATTTGTCACATATATATGTGTTTAAGTAACTTATAAATAATCTATTAGATGGTTAAGTTCGAGTAGCCCTAGGCTAGACTTCTCCAACTGATAGGTTAAGAACTCTATTGTCATACTTTATAATATGTATTGAATTTTACAAATAAAAGTCGTTTATTATTATTATTATTATTATTATTAAAAATAACAAAAACACCCATAACCAACAACAAAATGATGGAGTGGATATTGTAGAATTTCACTAAAATTTCAATTTCTAAATGCTGTTTGTTCTAAATTTAAAAATATACTTATTTAATAGTTTCTTCACCATTACCCACGAACGACAAATCCACTTCAATTCGTTTCAAACTTCATATTCGTTCCTTTTTTTCATTCAAATATTCCCACTCGATAACAAATTTAAGTAATGACTCACAAAGATCTATAATCTGACGTAAGCTGAAATTTACTACTTGCAGAATTCCAATAGTTTTTTTTATTTACGAATCCGCATCAGCCTCAAGGGCTATTAGCGGTCTGTAGCTATTTATTGTGTTTGTTTAATATTTTGGATACATATAGACATGTCACATGTTTTAAAGTACTTTTTAAATTTTATGGTGAAAGTTTGAGATTTGCAGATATTCAATAATAGTAAGTAATAGATATTTAATAATAGTTGAATTGAACCTTTCTAATTCTGCACGACGCTTTTAAAAACTGATTAAAATCTTTTTCAAGAGAGTTTCCTCGTCCATTTCAAATATAATATAAATTTTATTTTAAACATGAAATTTTACGCGCCATTTATAAAAGCTGCTCTCATTGGTATAATGCAGCATGACGTACTTGCCCCAACACGCCTATTGACCTTGAGCCGACCAATCTTACAAGCGCAATGAATAAAAACCCTTCACAACGAGGCTCTGCGCTTGTGTCATGCAGTTTTTAATCCCAATCGTTTCAATGTTTGGGGTTAGTACGTCATAGCACCATTTTTCAGTTTTGAAATAATATGCTGATTCTAAAACCAAACGCCAGGAAATCTATTTAATACGATTTTGACACATAATATTGTCAGGACACTGAACCAACATTATTATTAATTGATTGATATATATTTGAAAGGATTTCATCTCTTAGTGGTCTCCCCCATTTGTGTAGAGCAAACAGAACGTAGTAATGTGCGGTAAGGGATGAAACAAGACGATTTCAGACGAGGGTCTGAAGTCATGTTTCATCCCGTGTCACTCAAACGACTTCTCGTTTTACCTGCAATAAAACTGGAGGTTTGAATTTAATTAATTTTGGTTTATTCTTGCAAATATAACATGAGCAAAAGTTTTTATGGCAGGGAACAATAATTTTAACTTTATTCAGTAAACTGTAGTGCTCAAGGGCATGGGTTTGAAAAGAGCTTGTCTAAACTGTTTTAACAGACTATCGGTTTCAATTGTTCAACACAATTTTTGAAAGGTCAACCTTTTATGTTGCCACTCCTTCCATTTATATTGAAAACAAGTATCCATTTGACATTGAGTGGTTTGAAAACTTTAACAACGAAAGTTCAAGTTGTACCGATATAAAAACAACTGAAGCTTGAACAGATATAAAACTATTTTTCTTACACCAGCATCCGCAAAATGATAAGTAAAAAGTTTACAGTCTCTAAATTGATGGTTTCATTGTTTTCTCCAATGTTTCTTTTTGTTTGACTTTAAGAAGATACTTTAAAGTTCTTGAAACGTTCCATTTCTAGTTTTAGAGTTTCTAAAAATGTCACAACTTCGGCGAGGATCCAACCAAATAATTATTTATAAGATACATCAAGGATTTTATTGATATCGGTGCAGTATAAATTTTGTGTACGTGCTTGTTAATTATTAACACCGTAGGTATGCGACAGTGATGTAAGAATTCTTTGAGCCGATTGTGTGGAGAACTCTATTATTGCCGCCCGAAATGAAAATTTCATGAATTATGGAATATTCTTATAAATATTTGAGAAAAATAATTTTTCGTTCTGTCGTGAGTGGAATGTCATTGATATGGTTCCTGTTAATAGTCTTTATAGACGATACTGTTCATTGCCCCTCCAAAGATAGTCTATATCCATCATCAGGACGTACTAACGCGTTCCTATGGTAGCTGGTAGACTCTTTTAGCAGCCACACATTAGCTCCGCCGATACGACACCACTAGTAATGATTCCGGTTATAAACCTCACCTCATTTTGTCCATGTATATTAAGGCTTCCTCTCTAAGTTTTGAAGGTCTTTTGATATCATTCATGGATTGTCTTAAGCCTGGTATCTCATTTCCTGAGGGCCTTGCTTTGCAGTCAATCAGGTCCAAGATATTTAAACGGACTCTCAGTCGGGTCTCCAAGAATATGAACTGTGACTGACCTACTTTCATTGTGTAACGTTTATTCTAATTTATATTTACAATTAATTTATATTTACAGATTTATATTCAAATACAGTCCTTATTTAATAATTTTTATTGGTGAACCATTTTACCTATTTAAAGCACGCCTCAGCGTGTTTAAATCGAACTTTTTAGCACGCGCGTGTTTTAAAGTTACCGTGGCAACATCAACAACTCGAGAAACGAAGTCTAAATCTATGGTCTAAATCATGTCTAAATGTCAATTTTTTTATTATTGATCTGACAGGAGTAGTTTGTAACGTCAAAACTTTTATTCGAACGATATTTAACAATGTCAAATTTATAAATTAAAATGGAAAGTGCCGTTGGTATTGTTTGAAATATTAATATTTCCATTTTTCAAATCTTAGGAAATGGTATTTAAATTAATACTATTGACATTCACAGAACTCAATAAGGTTGAACTTCCATCAAAATACAAATTAGTTTATGTTTTTCTCATTTCCCTGACAACGCAAGGTGTACATCATATACGTCACGAATTCAACCATTTGACATTTAGTTGACGTTTCCATCTATGATTTCCATTTCTTGTTGTTGTAGTAGTTATAGACCGGTATTTATAATTTCAAAGTGCACCAATAAAAAAAAATATCGTTAAGTATTCGTGGATAACTGGTCTTTAAAACACTTGCTCTATTTCGAGCACTCCGGTTAGGCCGTCGTGCTCCAAAAATCGCGCGTGTTTTAAAGACCTTAATATCCACTGATACTTTAATATACTAATATATCACACTAAACACACACTAACTATAATTTATATGAGAGTCACTTTATCGAGGCGCGATTGCTTTCTTTCAGTATCAACACTAACTGACTAACTAACTCCGCTGCGATGCTCGTCGCCTATTTATACTCGCACGTCGTGTAGTTCGAGAGACCTCTCGAAGTTCTGGTGGATGCGCTGGGTTTTTCTAGATGTTACATGTTCCAGATTATTCTCGAAAATAAGGCGGATGAGCCATAGTCGTATCATATGGGAATTTCACTGGGGGCACTAATTGAGCACATTAATGCAGCAGCTCGCGTAACAATTGTAAGCTGTTCCACTATTTTGTTATATACCTAGAGTGATACGTAGTCCATACTAGGACAACCTTTGCACCCAGTTGCTTAAGGGGCTCTCAGAAAAATGTTTCCCAAGCTGTCAACAAGCTCAGTTTTTGGTAGGCTTCCGTTTTGGATCCGTCAGTAAATCAGCCCATGTCAACCACTATAGTTTGCTTTCCAATCTTTTCACAGTTGGAATGATGTACTTGCAGGTCATTTGTAGTGCATTTTTAGTGGACAAATGATTGAAAGGCATGGCCAAGAGCTCCGAGGCATCCAGCTGTTTCAATTAGAAATAATAAATTTAAATGCTGCTCTCATAAACAATGTGCAAACAATCTTGTTTGCCTGATGATACGTGAAGTTTGAGTAATAGTCCAGTAAATGAAGGCGAAAAATACCGTCAACATGGGCATCTGGTCCAGCAAGAAAAATTTTTTTTTTATTTGCAGGTGATAGTAGGTACACTTAACCCCCAAAATGTCAGGTTCCTGAAATTTGTGGAAGGGTCGGAAAAAGGCTCTAGAGATCCCGAAAATCCGTTTTCCGCCGATATCTCCCGAACTACGATCCCTAGAGAATTTTTGTTGAGACAAAAAATGAAGAGCAGCTTATTACCTACAAAAGTTGTCCCCACAATTTTTTTCGTTACACGAATATTTTTTGCAAAAATGGTGGTTAAAAAGTTCGCAGTTTTCTGAAACTTAAAAACTGACGTTTCTAGTCCTCGGGTAACCGTTGTATATGTATATAACCGTGTTATATTATCTATGGTAATGTTTTCAGTCCGAGCTTGATCACAAATAAAACACACGGGCGTACTAGAATCCTCTGCGACTTTCATTTTTCTACAGTAATGAACAATTTTTATCAAATCATTAGATGTCATTTCACCCACAACAATATTAATGATCTTAATTAAAAAAATGAAACCTCACGTGTGCTCCAAAAAAAAGAAGCTCAAGAATTTTCAATATTTCCCTGTTTTTTATCAATAAAAATTTCAAAATTTATTATTTAATAATAACAATAAAATTAATAATGACTTGAATTTCACTTTTTACACTGGAATACTACTAATTTATTCTTTAAAAATCACGAAAGAGATAGTGTTTACATGTAAAATTATCAGTTGTTGACAAACAATGCAGCAGAAAGCATCCACGTGTACACGCACTATAGCAGACGCCATCGACCACACTATAGATGGGTGGCGTGGCGGAGTGCGAGAATAAAATGAGGCATCCATTACAACAAATTTAGAGACAAATTTCTTTTTAATGTTGCTTGACCGGGAAGAATTTTACTGTAAAGAGAAAAAACTGTCTTCCCTCAGGAAACTGGAAAGTTCCCCGATTTTACTGAAAACCCAGGGATCTGGGCCAAAAAAAATTATACCATCGGCAAGAGGATATTCTAGCCTTTCTCCCAATATCAATTATAAGCAGGTTTGACAGTTAATCATCGAGAAATTCCCGATAAACCAGAGCGCTCGGAAAAACTCCAGAAATCCACAAAAATCGCCTCTTGAAAAACACAATATTCAAAAAAATACGGGCGAATTATTGGTAGCATTGTTTCGGAATAAATAAAGTACCCACCAAAGAACCATTATCCAATAGGATTGGCTGAAATAACTTTTAATAAAAATAATATGAATAAATCCATGGAAGCATTAAAAAATCTAGCAAAGACGAATTTTGGCCTGGTTTTCCAATGACCCAGGAGCACAAATTGAGTGGATAAAAACACGCCTTAGTAGCCACAGATCCCTTATTTCATCCGCACTTTGATTGAAATTGCTCTTGCTGGACCAGTTGCCCATGTTGACACCTTCGTTTACTGGACTATAAGTGAATTAATAAATAGAATACATCAAAACAAATACGTATAAATCGTGATAGTAACTTCCATCGCGTGTAAAAACTGGTGGTGTCCAACTTGAAATTAATTGTTCATCCATCCCATTGATTCATTGCTTCAACTGACGCCCGATACCGATATATTCTACAACCATCTATCGTAGCACTTCCTACTTGAGATAAATTATGTCTTTTTGTTCTGGATATTGCCTCACACTTTTCGCTCGTGAGTAGATCCTTATCCAACCGAAAAAACAATGGAATTTTTATTTCTCTCGGAAACATCAAAAATTGGTATTAAAAATAACAACACAAAGTTTTCTTACTCACCAATATAAACCATCACAATTAGACGGCGTCCAAAGCTGTCCATCCCAAACGTTTAAGTAGCTCCTACATATCTGATCTGCTTTTTTCGGGTCCCAAGCACTGGCAACGTGAAACTTCAAAACACTTAACCAAACTCTATATCTAGGAGGCGGTAAAATCATACCCACGTGCCTCCAATCCGGATATCGCGTCCGGTGTGATGGCGCAGGTGAAGATGAAATTGTCGCGTCGAGACCTTGGAGGTGGTAGAGACAGGTAGTATTCGCAGGTACTGAATGCAATGGGCTTTCCAGTACTCCGCGGTTAGTACCACGTATCCAGAATTCACAGTTTCGTTTCTGTTTGGTGAAATAAGGAGACTGTATGTCTACAAATGTTACCTGGAATGAAAAATATTTCTTAGTAAATGCTTGAGCACCGCACTTAAATAATTATTCTGTCTTTTAAACCTGGAATATTCAGGATACTCTAAGATGATTTGTTTTATATGGTAAGAGAAGTATGACAATGTACATGCTGGTGCTGGTTCTTTGTTGAGGAGATATTGGTGTGTAAGTAGTGTGTGACCTATACACCGAAAGAAGAGTTATTTATAAACAAATAAAATGATTTGTTTGACCCCCTTTGTTTAAAACTAACATTGCTTATTTATTATTAAGAAGCCATATTAACGTGAAAATATTGGGAAATTTTGATATAAAAAAATGATTTATTCGAGTGTAATTTCTTTAATGTAAAAAAAATTTGTTCTGCTTTATGCACACCTTCATACAATTGTTCTTCAGAAACTATAAAAGTCTACGAAGCACAATATAATATTTAGTTATAAAACATAACGATGCTATTTGGGTAAAAATTATTTTCATTAGCCAGAAAAAAACCTAACATCTTCAATAATATTCCATCACTTTAAAACAACAAATTAAATATTCATAGTATTTGACAGAAATTTACATTTTTTAAATAAGCCTATAGATTATTAGCCGCAAATAAGATCTTCTTTATACTAAAAAAATAATTATTTCAGTATAATTGTAAATTTATTGTTACGAGAAAAAAAACTTATTTGCTACAAATCACATATTTCTTCACCCGTAAGAAATTACATCAGTCTACAAATTATGTGGCAATTGAAACAAAGAATTCTCACCCCACCCTTCCCTATTATTCAGTAACGGTCACCACCTGTATACGTTTGGCGTTAGTCTGCATGTGAAATTAGATCAGTTTTTGCAATTTTACTAATTATTTTGTTTTTGTGAAGTATGTGGATAAAGTGCGCTGGACAAAAATAAGTTAAATAATAGAATGATTGAATTGTTAAACTCATGGCGATTACAAGAATTGTGAGATATCTTTGAAGGTAAGGAAATAAATGACAATTATATCCAAGTAGGTAGAAGTAACAAGCAAGCGAAATCTACCACAAACATACACCTTTCTCAATTAAACCTGTCAGATCTACTGCAAGAACTCCAAAAAACTACTATGGGGAAAGCATTAATGAGCACACTTAAGGATAGACAAGGCTATCTTGTGGATACCATTGTTGATTATGTTTTAGATCATGTAGGTATGTTTAATTTTAACAATGTACGGTTTCCATTCTATAAATGTATGGTATCTATTTTAAAAATGTATAGTTTCCTTTTTAATAGATCAAAATATTCAGCAGCAAGTTTTTTATTCCTATCCTGCTTTCCTACTAAACAGTTTTATGCATAAATAGAGACCATTAATTTTTATTAGATTTAAACATGTTTGTCATAAAAATACTGTAATTTTAATCCGTGTCCAGACTAACCATCGACCAATTCGATCGACTAGTCCACACATACAAAACGGAAGTCAACTTTGTTGCTCGACATAGTCTGGAAACGGCTTAGACAAATATTTGTGAAAAATATATTTTCCTAAGTAACCTAATTATTTAGAGAACCGTGTGGAAGTTACCCATACTGCTTAATACACCGTGAACTTTTTATATATTTCTAAATATTTAGAAACATTTCAAAAGCTCAGTGTATTGAATAGTGCATGTAGGTAACTTCCATAAACAAAAAACAATACCTTAAATAATTCGGTCTTTTAGGGAAATATATATTTTTTTACTATAAGGCAATATAATGTTTATGAAAATTATGGTTCGGTTATGATAAATATGTTGAATTTTAGTAAAAATTAATGGTTTTCCTGAAGAATGAACATTTGTTTTCCACAAAAAAATATGATTTGCTGGGAAGATACATTTTTCACGAAAAAAAAAAACATATCGTTAACCCAGACAATATACTTTTTTATGGTAAAGAAATATATTTTACCGACGCAACACATTTTTTCATAACAAAGAAATGTCATTCTGCCATAAAGTAGTTTTTTATAATAAAACAATATATCTTCTGTAAGTTCCCTGTGGCATTACTTATTCTTTTGGGAATCAAACCACAATAATGTTTTTTATTTTTTATTTCGACGTTTCGGTAGCGTTCCAGCTACCGTTGTCAAGATTAACTAGTAATAAAATTAATAAAATAATTTTTGGTCCCTATCTGACACAACGAAAAAATATGACAACTAGACAATTAATAATATTTTGAAGTTTAAGACTACAAAACTTTGTTGTCAAATTTTATTAAGGTCCATTCATAGAAGATCACACCTCTGGTAAAATGTGAAATGAAATATTTTATTTTATGACATTCTAACGATATGATAGTCTACTAGAAATGGAATCCAGTGAAGTGCACGTTCCAGGAACGGTTTTTTATTGGGATAGCGCTTTTTTTAGCTTATTTTGGAAATGTTGTTAATAAAACGCGTTTGTTGTTACTTTTTTGTGTATGATCATTTTTGTTTTCAAAACATGTAGTTAGTTAGTTAGTTAGTTAGTTAGTTAGTTAGCTTGCAAAAATAAGTATTTGTTATTGGAAAACTATTTGTTGTTTGAGACAAATATGATAAATAGATAACTCATTTTATTGATGACAATGAATATGTTTTTATTCATCAACAATATTACTTTCCGAACTTGAAACAAATCCTTTCTTTACGACAAATCAAATATTAGTTAGGCCATATGGAAAATCATATTTATTTGCATTGTAAGATTTTGATTGTCACAAATAAATCTTTCTCTCGGTGTACGCAGGCGGGTTAAGAGAACTTGATCTCTTCGGTTGTCTGGTATTGATATAGACAAAATTCAACTTGTGGCTTAACTTCTTTAGTTTGGATGTCGTATGATTCCATATAAAGTTCATTTTCCACGTTACGACAAATCAAACAACAAGCAACTTTTTCGAGTTGCAGCGTCAACTCGCACCGTGGAAAATGGACTTTACTTGCCAAGAATTAAGTATATGTTTTTTGATTGGACTAATGTGGTCAGTGTAGGGAATTTTTTTAATGTGAGGTACAATGATTTTAAATAAATATTCTAGTTATTCTTAGTTACTGTCATCATGCTTATTCTCTTGTTATATACCTAATAGTTGTTTCTGTTCAATGAGTTATGGAAAACGATCGACATTATTAACTTATTAGCTGCATGCACTTTTAGAATTGCCTCCCCCAGTTTTTAGTCAAAGTGGGTTAGGAATATTCAACAAAGCTTATGTTATTAAAGAACACAAACACTCCATAACTGAAACTGTTCATATAACACAGGGGTGAGAATTGATAGCGAAAGTTAAGCAACTTTGTCCATTTAAGAGGAGTTTTATAGTCACTATTCCTCTTTATATACTTTAAGAAGTTTTCGTCTATTTAAAAACCTAGTTAACAAAGTTTCTTCATACATATCTTTTGTTTCCCGAAAATTAGAAACTCGGTTTAATATTACAGGATTAAATAAAACGAAAATTCAGTCCTTCAGTAATAAGAACCCACTTAAAGTTGCGCGAACTTGTCTAAACCGATTTTGATTTCTGCGCAAGACAGTTGGCAAACTTCCCGTGGCTTCTTCTTATGTAGAATTATATGTATTTTGTGTTTGGTAGCAAAGTTTCAGGACACTTCCCAAGTAGCAATTTAAATTCTATAAGGGTTGTATAAACAGCTACAAGATATATTTTATAGGATACTGCAGTTCTTATAACGGTCTACAAAACCATTGAATGATCTTTATACAACTAAAAAGGGCCCATTTTTATACAACTGTTTGGTTGTATAACAGTTCTATTAAAAGTTTATACAACTCTTATATGACTGTTTAATACAAATTTATACAACTCTTAATCGACTGTTTTATAATCATTTATACAGCTAATATAAAATGATTGTATAGTGTGTCATGTAGTCATCTATAAAATGGGATTGAAGCGGCACTATGAAGGTCTTACAAAATGGTTGTATAATGCAATATATTTTTCTTATAATGCTGTTTAGCAGTTTATAAGAGCATTTCATTTTTTAGTGAAGAATATCAGAACCAAATTATATTTAAATTTGAACGTACATCCTACATTTCATTTGTAGAAATGGAGACTTATCAAAACGACTTGGTCCGCTTGGGCGGACATCGATAGTAAAATAATAATTTCATTTGGATGGTTTGATAGCACAAATTTTAATGCGCCGCAAATTTTACTGATAAATTATAGGTATATATTTGGCAAGAAAATGAAGCGCTTCAATTTTGGTTAAGTTTCATGTACCTAGATAAAAAATATAATAAAATAGAAAATCATAAAACCCTTTTATCACTTCATATGGTAATTCTTTCACAATATAATTCTCTAAATAATGATAAAGTCACATTTTTCAATATAGTTTCATGTTTCCAACTCAATTGCTTATGATGGCGGCGATAGCGGTACAAGAATTGCTTATTTAAACATGGCAATTTATAATACAACAATTTTATACCAAAGAAATGCCTTAAACAATATTTTATGTAAAATGGAACGGTATACGATAATAATTGTTTCATAACGACGATTATTTAGGCACTATACAACTAACCTGACAAGTAATAATAATTATATTGAGATTCGCGAAAAGTAGAGGTTGTCAAATCTCATAATATGGTAATAAGAATTTTTCCTACGACCACGTATGGAGACGTTATAAAGCACGTTTTTCAATTTGGAAAGTAGCTTATATCACCATGGCATTGTTATTTGAAGGAAAATTTAATTCATGCACTAAAAATGCCATATGTCGCGGTGTTTTGTCATTATGACAGCGAAAATAGTTTGCCCTAACTTTTCTAGAGACAAAACGGAACCTTTGAACTTTTGAAAGCATGACAACTAGCACTGTAAACAAATTTTTGATGACAGTACTTCAATTTTTCTTAAACTTGCGTTGTCAGAAAAGTATCTTATTTGTGGAAATGTCACGATTCATTAACGGCCGTATTCGCCGTATACTTTCAAGCTGAGCTTGAAACTTAGGCTCGCTTAACAATACGAAATTGTTTGCTTTTAAAGCGAGCTTAGCTTAAGCTCAGCTCAAAAGTATACGGCGAATACGGCCGTAAATTGTCCGACCAAACTACACTTTTTTTTTAGTTGAAGTAAACTTGACATTTATAATCCAAAATTTGCTGCCATTATATATAGGCAATTCAACTCCGGAATGGCCGTAGCAGTCCAAGGCAGTTTTTTTCGTTAAATTGCCAGGCAACAAAACTCTCATTGATGTCAAGTTTACTTTGACAAAAAAAGCTCTCGGGTGATTATAAGTGATTATAAGTACATTTGCATTTTGAATGCATATTCGCCATGTGAGGAATGTCAAATCTCTTTTTCATTAGAGTGACACTGACTATTATAGCTGTGGTTAGAATGGCGGTTCACATAAAATAAATAGGTTAAAATTCTCTTTCACCTACCAAACTTTCAGGTCAGCGTGACAACCATGCTTCAGAGTGTTTAAGAAGGCTGAACAGACATCTGCATCATGGTAACATTCGGTTATGATTCGGTTGTTCAACGTGGTTGTGTGCGACTAGCAGCACTATACAACCTTTATAGAATCATTTGCTTCCTAACCTCAAAGTGGTGTATTTTGATATTGTTATTGTCTTGTCGGTCATATAAATTTGTGAAAATAATGTTTAAAATAGTCGAGACTATTGAGGAAGGTAACAAAGAACTCTCTCTCATTCAATTCATATATGTGTCACCCAACAAAATAAAATATTTCAATGCAAAAGTCACTTCAGTTGTAAAACGCAGATTTTGGAACAAATTTATTCTACCATACACAGTTTAATCATATAAGACGTTTATAAAGGAGATAGGCTTATAGTATTCAAAGTTCACGTATAAAAGTGTTTTATAATGCAACGCAATTGAATTCTATAAAATATTCATTAAACAACATTATACAGCTTTGATAAGACAAGCTTAAGTAACTATTTTATAATGTTGTAGTTGTTAGTTATATATTATATTATAGAACTCTTATACAATAAGTCTTATAAAATGATATTTTGATATTGTATAAACTTGCTTATAAGGTATTATATCATTTTAAAAGAAATGATCGTATAATGCGTTATGGCATATATTGTAAAAGTCACTATAGAATCATTTAATACAACAACTTCCTTTAAAAAACAAAATTATCGCAACAAAAGGCCTAATAAAAGCAAACAGCCCTTAAAGCAACGCTGTTATACAACAATTCAGTCCTCTTAGTATTCAATTTTGCTAGTTGGGTTGTATAATGTATAAACGAACAATACATCTGATAAACATGGTATACCACTAGTAAGAACCAATTTTGGAACTATTACAAAATGTTTCTTTAGATCTGAGCTGTACTATAGTAGAACTTTGGTGATTATTATCCCGCTTAATCGCTTAAAGCCCATATTCCCATTGTATGAATTCTGCACAATTGAATGTTATTATCTGGAAGTCAGATATTACAATTTCCGTTCATTGGTAGAATCGACATATCTTAAGAAATTAGGTGAAAGTTATTTCTTTTTTATATCTATTCAATTTTGGATTGCTATATAAGGAAATATACCGATTGTCTTTTTTGGCAAAGAAAAATTAACATAGAGGGCCTTGAAAATAATAATTAAGCTATGAAAATTTGTGCCAAAATACTGTTTTTGGTACTGAATCTAACAAAAAAAATTAAAACAAAATTGGTTGAAAATGCGATAGTACTTATAAAATTTGAGTTTTTTTATTTTTTAGTAACGACTTATTGGGAGTGAATGAAAATTCAACCGTTTGAAAACAGTATAAACGTGTTTTGCTTGTGATTTTCCGAACAAATTTAAACTGGATTATCTTGAAATTTCGTACGCTACTGACTCGATCAAAACCATGTTTAATAAGTGCCAGCGAACGAGAGCACTATAGGATAATGTCAAAATTATAAAAAAGTTTTTTCTCCGGAGACTAAACGAAAGACGATTAAAGAAAATGGTTAATATGAATCTTAAAAGTATCCGTAAGACTACTTCGGTGAAGAATTTATAAATATTACTGCTTTTAGAAAGTTATAACGACTGAAAAAATCTGTCTTTTCAAGATTAAGGAAAACTTCAGGGACAGATTATATACAAAAAACCAGTTGCTCAGTGACAGTATTTGCATTTTGTTGAGATATTTATTTCGAGAATAAGATCAAAATTATGATTTTCAAATTTAATTGTGCAGATTTAAATTTTATATTCTCAATAATTTCACATTACATTAGGTAAGTACAATGGGCTCATTTACATTTTTATTTTATTTTACCATTAGGTAGAGCATATCATTTTGAGGCTCTGTGCAAAAAATTAGACGTCAGCGAGACTCCTTAGTCACTTAAGAAAAATTATAAACATCAAACAGCGCTCCTCCCCGAGTTTCAGGCGTGACGTCATCGCATATGAAATCTCTCGTTTATTGAGCGGATACCGCGCCGATCGGTTTTCGGTTAGATGACTACTTAGCTAGTTACAGTATTTTGCTTGCTTATAAATATGCTTATTATTTTTTATTATATGTTTTAGCAAACTCTAAACAGTGTTATGTTTGTGAAATGAGAACGTTTAGAAATAATTTAAACTATTCGACATAATGGACCAGAACCATATAAATATTGTGCGGTTCCAGAATGTAAAAATCTACGATTAAAACATCTAACCAAACGTTTATTTCTATTAATAAAGATGTAAGTTAACATACTTTGTTTGTGTATTTTTAAGATTTCATTTTTCTCACAATAAGAAGTACAGAATCGTTATAAATTACCTTTTAAAATACGTTGAGAGTGTTATTGATAACCACACGCTTGTATTAATCTAATACAATTAAATAATGGATCAGTTCTTCACAAACTAAATTTTATTAAATATTGCCTTTTTCCAAAAAACAGGTAATCTTTTTCAGTAGATCATCAAAAAAACTGGCGAATATTATATGTTGCGAAAGAAATTATTTCATTTGATTCAAAGTCCGGATCAGCTCTAACCAATATCGCTATTTTACCAGTGAGGTGCATGTGCATCTGAATCTGATGTAAACATTTGGAACCAATATCACCTGCTTCATCAAAATAAGTTTTCCTTGTTCTTTTCAGATTGCTGATTTAATTTTCACTACACATTCATCATAAATAGCATCTGGAGAAGCTTCTATAATTGGGCAATCTGCACTTAAAAAAATTCCAATTTAAAAAAAAAAATTTTTAATTCGTTTTTCAAGAATATCAAGTACGTTTTCAGTTTTATAATATCTAAGCCTACTATTCGTAATTTTTTTTTGCTTCAAGGTGTTCTGAAAGGCTATCATTAATCACCGCTTGATTTTTTTTCTTTCCAAAGACCATGGTAGTTATAAACTTTTTAAAGGTATTAGCTGATGATAAAGATAACACTGTGTCCGTAGTGGACGGTTCCTCCCTCCTACGATGGAGCCACATGAGAAAAGCAATAGCATGCTTACAGCCTCCGTCCGAAGCAGCTTCTCTAAAAAAAACTCTAAAACAGTACAAACAACTTTGTAGCATTTTTAGTTTAGTTTATGCTCGGGTGTCATTCCTGCTAATAAAAAAACATTTATTTATTTCTCCCTTCAAAGTTTTGATTAATCGTTATCTCCGTAACTTTGTCCACCAGACCAGGAATAAAATAAAACATCTGGAATCACCCTATATATCAATTGAGAGAGCATGTATTTAGGAAAATATTGACATTTCTAATCTTTCTGACCCGAAAATAGCCAAAAATGATGTGTCACATAGTATAAAATTATTATATAATAAACTGGTGCTTTTGATTATTTTATTTTAACACAAAAATTTTGTAAGAAGTACCTAATACAAAATAAATAAATTCTATGCGAGGCACGTTACAGTCAGAAGCACATATTAACTTTCATATGCGGTGACGTCACAGTCATAGTCCTTGCCCCGCTACGGTATGCTTGTTTAATTGGTTGTATTAGGAGAACGACATATTCTATTGAAATGAAATTTTCAGAATCATGTTTTTATCCTTAGTACCTACTTTCTTTTACAACAGTTGAAAGTGATTTAAAAATTTTAGTAAATGAGCCCATTATTGTTTCTACTTTATTCATTGCTCTCATAGAAAAGGATGAAATTATTTCATGGCATTTTGAAAATTATCATCATATTTAGAGTAATACTCGAAATATCTCCCCCAGTTATTTATTACTGTGTTCACAACAATCCCGGTCTTTTTATAAAAAGAAGTTCACCAAAATGTTTTTAAATTAAAGAAAAACATCTATCTCTTTGTGCAATCTTGTACTTCCTGAGCTTTTACTGGTAGTTCCAAATGCCTTACACTCTCGATGGAACTTTTAGAAAGTTCAAGAGCTTAAGAGAATATTCTTGGTTCTTATGTTGAATAAGCTGTAGTCATTACACTTAACTCAATAGATGGGTCAGGTTGGAGTGAAGGTAATTATGTTATGAAGTTTCGGGAAAATTAGCAACTTTTGTTAATGTCGTTCCATATTTAGGAGTATGAATTATGAATTTATGCTCGAGGTGTGAGAATCAGTTCTCATTACATTTTTCCTTAAATTTTTACAGAAAATAAGGCAACTAATATACAAAGTCAGTTTAGTGCTACCGCGAGACTTAAAAACAAGGGCAATTGATAATTCTCTCGTTTCCTATATAGTAATACTAAGACGAACAAGAAGCGACACTTCCATTTAATTCCACTTTATAAGCGTTTGAAACAATAATTTATAATAAATAAAATAGTATCACATGAATAATATGGACAGAAAAATTTGTGAAATATTTTCCGCAATATTTGATGATAGGCTTACACCTTCATTATCATCTGTGCATAATACAGGGTATTCATAGTTAAACCACCATGGGTTAACTGCAAGTATAGGACACTTTTGTGGTTCCAAATAGCCTTGGTTAATTGGTCTAACAAAATTATTAACAAAGATACAGGGTGTTTTATCCATTTAGTCCAATGCTTTTGAAGGTCATAACATTAGAACCACCCTATATATTTCTTTCATTTTTGGTAATGATCTATTGCATTGATAACACAATAAGATAGTGTAATAAATACATTCCTCCAATTTCCTCATTTTCTAATAGCACTGGTAACATATTTTGCAAAGTTTTTCGTACTTCAACAGTCTACGTCTATTTGCTAATTTTTCTGTTCCTTAGAATATTACACCCACCTGATAATTGTTAATGATTTTGACTTGAATATTTTAGTAAGTGTGCTCTCCAAAAAACATTTCCGTGTAACTCAATTTTCTCTGTTCTTTTGGAATAAACTATTGATTTATAAAAATCTTTATAAAATATTTTTTTTCTCAACCCGAACCTGGATTATAATTGTTTTTGTTATATGATGAGATTTTGATGCTTATGTAACTTACACCTACCAAAATTGAAAGAAATCTATAGGGTGGTTCTAAAGTTATTACGTACGAAAATGTCAATAATACATTCAAATAACTTTGACATTAAAAGTTAAGCAGTAAAATGGGATGTGCACTTCGAAAAATATTTTGGCGTCGCTCTATTTTTTCTGATCTCTTCGAATAATCTATTGGATTTAAAACATTTTGATATACAGGGTGTTGTTTTGGAGATTATCGAATTTTGCAAATATTTCTCAAATCAGACCTGGATTATAGTTATTTTTATTACACTATCTTATTGTGTTATCAATGCAATCAGTGGCGGCTGGTGGGTTATCGAACTGGTGGTGCACTTTACTAGAATATTAAAATTAGAAAATGCAACAAAACAACAATTGACATAACATATGTTTATTTTTTATACTTTTTGTACTTGCGAAGAATCATGTTTTTTTTTTATTTTTTCACTCAAATGCGTCAAATCCTTGATTCCAGTTTCTGTCCAAATCAATTCTCCGCCAAAAATAGTGCAAGGAAAACAAAAGAATGCATTAAGACGCTCACATTCACACAACCATTTCTTTCTATTATGCATTTCACTTTTAAAACTTCGTGTAAGTGCTTTATTTTTAGATTTGCACTCTTGTTTTAAATTTAAAAAGGGCCGTGGCGGTCCGGCCAATTTTATGTTCACTTTACTTTGAAAATTTTTGTTATTTTCTTTAATATAATCAATGTTTATACTCATTTTCAACTAATACCAAACACAGTACAGAATAAAAGTTGTATTATAGAATCGAAACAAAAACTAAAAACAATTACGGAAATAGTTATAAACAATAATTAACGCGTCACACAAACAGTGAAACTATACCGATAACAAGATGTCAATCATAGCTGCCGTCGCCTCGCGCCCATGCCGTCCGGCCCAATTCGTCATACATCGGGTGCTCTCGGTAATCTTCGGTTCGCACGTGCGGCGCTCGAGAATTGTCTCATTACTCGGTACATTTCTATGAACTATCTTTTGTTTCACGCGTCAGGCGTATTAATTCGTATCTCATACAAGATGTATTAGCAGTCCTCGTGCACTCGCCGAAGCGCACGCGGCACGATATTAGTTTAGTAAAGCGCTCAAACTTTTTGACCATAATTGGAAATTTAATTTTTTATACGTTTTTGTATGTTTAAAAAATAAATATTAAAATGGTAATTTAAAAACAAAGATGAAGTAATATTTTGTAATTTTTAAATCTTTTGAATTGGTGGTTCAGCGCACGAGTGCACTTAAGGTACAGCCGCCACTGAATGCAATATATCCTTACCAAAAATGAAATAGATATATACCTATGGTGGTTCTAAAGTTATGGCCTTCGAAAGCATTGGACTGAATGAATAAAACACCCTGTATCTCTGTTGATAATTATGTTAGACCAATTAATCAAGGCTGTTTGGAACCACCAAAGTGTCTTCTACTTGCAGTGATCCTATGGTGGTTTAACTATGAAACACCCTGTATAATTCAGAATTCTGAACAATTAGGTTGTTTAAGGCATGTCCGACACAGTTGACGTCGTCCACTGGAGGTGGACAGAGAAGAGTTAGAAATAATGGTATGGGCTAATTTAATTCAAAAACTTGTCTTGTCTGGAAGTAACTATAAGTATTTCTAATTACCTCCACCTCCAGCTGAAACCCATGCAACGCCTGAACTGGTGTTGGATGTAGAAAAGTACCGTACGGGGAAGAAGAAAACTCAACAAGAAGCTCATGTCCACTCGATACAGCTGGAGGTACCTCTTCGCCACCTCCACAAAACTTAAGAATCACAGGATCTCTGGTGGTGTATCCATCGTAAATTGTAACGTAATCTTGAACATCGTCGCAGGCGTCCCATACTTTTATTTCACTTGGTGTGGCTGTACCAAATAGAGCTGATTGGCTGCGGATTGAAACTAGTTGACCCTTAGGTTGTCGAACGGTTATTAAGGCGTGTTTTCCTGCAAAAAAGGCTTCAATTATTAGAGTTTCTTGAATATCTGTCAACATTTCTTAAATAAAATTCAATAATTGAAGAATATTGATATTGCTTTATTCGAGCTTCCGGTAATTATATTTGAATGCAATATTTTTGTTAAGTCGCCACTGACTACAAAGCTCTTTCACATTATCAAACAAGACGAGAAAGTTAAAAATACAATTTAAATACAAGTACTTATTAAAAAAAAATAATTTTATTGAAGCCCACTTAACTGAGATATTTGCATAGTGAAGTTTTACTTTTTGAATAAATACAACATTTCCAGTCATCTGAATTTACCAAACTAGATTAAACACTGTTTGATTGGAATATAAAGCCGAAAATTACAAAAAGATCAGTATCCCGTCGCTTTCGCCAAATTTTTAAAAGAGACCTGCGCGGCATCGGCGGCGCGGAATTTTAAAAATTTGGCGAAAGCGACGAGACACTGACTTTTTAGCTTATTCTACCTATAATCTAATTAGCAAATATTGTGTGATGAAGTTTTATTTTTTGAATTAATACATCATTTATAGTCAACTGAATTTGTCAAATTAAACTGGACAGAGTGTGACTGTAGGTAATATAGAGCCGTAAATTAAGAAAAATCAGTTTCCCGTCGCTTTCACCAAATTTTGAAAAAGACTTGACGGGATACCTTTTTGCTCATTTTACCCATAATTGGCAAATATTCCATGATAAGACTTTGTGCTTAAGAAGAATATAACATTTATAGTCATCTCATCATGTCAAACTGAATTGGACACTATTTGAGTGGAATATAAAGTCAAAAATTACAAATAATCAGTTTCCCGTCGCTTTCGCCAAATTTTTAAAAATATTATCCGTGGAAGGCGAATTTTCTGCCCAGTGTCTATACTTTTCAAAGTAATTTGAAATACTGTTCTGGGCGATTCGTTATCCAATTTTAAGAGACGTATTGTATATTAGTATATTTAAAAGCGTCCCATCTAGTTTAACAAGCTCAAATGACTGAAAATGTTCTATTTAATCAAACTGATCGTAGAATATGCGTCTATTATAAGAAGAAGACGAGGAATTGGTAAACGCGAAAAATATTTTTTAAGTTTGGCGAAAAGGACGGGATACTGATATTTGTTCATTTTACCCATAATAGACTAATATTAGACAGTGGGAGTATATTTTTTTCTTTTTGCTTATTCTATCTATAATTGGCAAATATTGTGTGATACAGTTCTATTTTTTGTATGAATACATTTATAGTTATCTGAATTTGTCGAACTAAATTGGTCACTCTTTGACTATAGCCGAGAATTACGAAAAAATCAGTATCCCGTCGCTTTCGCCTAATTTTGAAAAATATCCATACCTTCCAAAGTAATTCTATAAACATAAAAAGGTAGAACGTGTCGCGATACACACGGTAGGAACTTTAGTTCCTTTTGAGCAAAAATTATACATCTGACGTTATAAACAACTTGCATATTCCTCGGTGGTGGAGTAGTAAGCAAGCCAGACTCTCACGCGGTAGACCCGGGTTCGATTCCCCGTGAAGAAGTTTTTTTTATTGTTAATTTTATTTTTAAATAATTATTCTGCTTGATATTAATAACGACAACAGGTAGACGTTTGATGTATTTAGCGGAATATTCATTATAATAGATAATGGTACGGTACCCTACATGAGGGAGTCCGACTGGCAACATCTACATATAACAGCATCGTATATTTAAAAAGGGAAACCATAGCATTATACGAATTGGACATTCAAGAACTGTACGTTTACCACAAAAAAATTAGTGGAAACATAAAATTGAATTGTTAAATTTTCAATTTGAAGTTATATTACAGTTTATAGAAATTTGTATTTCCTAGATTTTTTCTTAAGTGGGTCGTAGAAAAACTATGCTGTTCGACTCGTGTGGATTGTCCATATCGCACTTGAACTTCGTCCTCTTGCGATATGGCCATCATATCCACACTAGTTGCACAAACTACTATTCCTATCAAAATATGCCCTTTTACATTTAAAAACAACCTGCCGAATGTCAAATCAATGTATCCATCCATTTTAAAGAGTTCGAATTAAAACATTCAAGTTTTCAAAATTTCAACACCCTGTATTTCGAAAAGTAAATGTGCTAGACCCCTCAATCCTCCTATCATTTTGTCCAATTTTACGAGAGGAATCTACATGCAAACGTTGTAATTACCCTTAACGTTCGAGATGCTTATACCATTTTTTGCGCGATCGTATTGAAATAAATTCCGAATAAAATAATTTAAATTTCTTGGAAATAAACGAAATGTCAAAAGTGACATTTTTACTTCTCGATCAGTTCAAAATATATTTTGCATTTTGGTGAAATTGTTTTTATGCTATTTATTACTTTTCGACGTCTGAACGTTAAGTAAATCACTTACCGACGTGTTAAACTTGGAAACCAGTAAACACAACCTACCGTCCTGACAACCGATGCTGTAAATAAATGTGAAAAATTGATCAATCGCGCAAAAAAATGAAAATTTATCCGAACAAATTCAAGTAGATCACCAGCACTGCGAATACCAGCTTTGCATAGAATTTTAATATAGCATCGGTGATTCAGTGGTAGAATGCTCGCCTTACACGCGGGCGGCCCGGGCTCGATTCCCGGCCGAAACATATGAATCGCTGCTTCGTAGATGAGGGAGAGACTCAGGAGAGAGCACACGCACGCAAGCAAGGCACATAACGAAGCAACGTAACATAACGTAGCGCAACATAACGGTCACATCTTTCATAACCTGACGTAAAGAACTAAAGTTCCAAAAATTTTACGGAAACAGAGAGCTTATGAGCTAATTTGAATGGGAAAAGCTTCTGCTATGCCATAGCGAATTTTTACACTGTATCCCAGAACTAGACTTCAATGGTGCCTCATGGCTGCACTTTGGAAATATTGTAGGTAGGTACTATGATTACCATGGCAAATATTTAACGATAATCGTGAAGGTAATGTTTATAATTTCCATGTTTTGTTTCTTGTTTACATATTCAGCCCACTCGCTAAAATATGCTAATTGTACAACACGAACAATATTTGTATTCCCACTATCCCTCAGATAACATTCTTCATACTACACAAAGATTGTTTATTGTAATATCACCACAAAAGACCATCCTAGATAAACAAGCCCATTGTCTGTTTGGTTTTCAACCAAAATTCTTATTACGGGATTCTCTTTGTTGCTACAACTAATATCTTAAGAGCACAAGAATACAGTTGGGGGATGATAATTAACACACAGTAATTACTTTGGATTTGAGACAATAGTCATTGTGTTTCAGGCATAAAAATATTAAGAATTTAATTAAATTAAAGTCATCGACACTGAAACTTTTACAGAATATTATCGACATTTTTTAGAGCCCATAGCCACCAAGAGCGTAAAAGACTTTGAAACGAATGCATAAATCAAATAGTATACATTTTCTCGTTTTCTAACTTAATTTGTTTTCCAGGAAAATTTTGTTGGTATTCGAAATGACAGCGAGTACAACTCAGTATTATGCATTATTTATGTAGTTGAAAACCCAAAACAAATAATTTCCATTCCACTTTTCCATTTCCTATTTCCATACTTCGTTAAGTCTTTGTAACAACAAGGAGGCGAGCCAACCAGAGAAAACTGGAAAAACATAAATTGTCCAAATTGGTTCTCTATACTTATTTCGAACTAGGTCGAGAACTTCAAAACTCCAAACCTCCAAACTACAAGAGAAATGGAAGACAAGAGCATCGTTGCCACATAAGGATGAAATAAGTGGATCGAAAATTTTGTTAGAATAATTTGGAGCTTTCTCTATCTCGCACTCGCCGCTGAAATATCATTCATCAAACAAACTGCTGGGTCTTAACGAAGGTTGAAATTGGTACGGTAATTTACAGGTAGCTATTGTCTAGATGGGATAAGATTTGAAGAAAGCTTCGCGTCTTGGAAGGACAATGTGAATATGCGTTATTAATTGGCGAGTGGGCTGGATTGAAAGCGTTATTTAATAATGTTACTTGCCTGGTGGTATCTCGTGCTGCCTCACGGCGTAATAGCAAGTCAAATTGCGTGGGTAGATTCCTGGGAAGTTGGGAGACTGAAGTCGGCAGTGTTTCCTATCACAGTCGCTGAAAATCCGGGAACAATAAGTTCCCGTTATTAAATCACCTAAATAGTATTCCGGCTCTGGATCCACAGCTGTGCTAGGTTCGGTCATGTTAAACAATGAAGGAGGTTGACCTGGAATCGATAATTTCATATTAAAACAATTACATTGTCTGATTAATTATTTCAAATGGTGCAGAATCACACAAAACAACGTAGTTATTTTATAGGATTTCACAATTTTAAATGGATATTAAATCTTTCATAATTTTAATTGCTAATATTTTATTTCATTAAATTTATTAATAAGTTTTATATGGTATAATATACATATATATTTTCGCAAATTTTTATCACAAATTGTTTGTTAAATGAAAGCATTGACATTCTATCTAATCTGATAAGTTAGGAGGAAGAGAGGCCACTGCACCTAGGGGCGAATTGCCTAATTTGAACTGCAACTCTCCCCTTTGTACACTGAAAGAACAGTTTGGTTACAATCACTAAGACTTATTAACTATCACCAAATCCGTTATTGAAATATGACTTATAAAACGTTTGTTAGTAAAAATCAAATGATTTGTTTTCACTCTATAAATAAAGAATTATTGACTATTACATGAGAATATTTTCTCATAATAATTAGTTATTAACAATAAATGTATATTTTGAGATTATGAAAAAATTATTAATCACTAAGAATATATGTTTTTCCACCACACCGTATGTTATTTATTATTCCAGATTCAATTACTATACCCATATATTTGTTCACAATGAAAGCATGACAAAAACCCCTTTATTGATAATAAACAAATATTTTTTACATTTTCTTACCAATATTTATAGATTGATGTCCAAATACTTATTTCGGCAACTATAGACTGCTATCTTCAGTACACCCGAAAAGTTATCATGATATTAGCAGTTAGTGAAATCATATCAGCCTTTCTGCTAATACACCGAAAGAAAAATCTCAGTAATAATTATCGAATGTTTGTTAATGTCAAATTTGTTCATAATTACGTATTGATATTTATAAATGAAAAAGCTTATTTATTATAACCATTACCGATGATTTGTTTTATTAATAAATAATGGAGGATTTGTTTCTGCTATGATTGTTAATTTTGAATGAAATGTTTTAATAATAAACAAATCATCTAATACGCCAACTTCGCGATGATAATTACTAAGTTTAATTAATAATTATAACTTGCTTTGATTATTATTATAAATGGTACAGTGTCTGTTAATAAATCTTTTTGTATCATTATAACATTCGATAAATTCATTTTTTTGTTATAAACCTACGTTATACATATGAGCAAAATATTGTTTAATAGTTAATCTTGTTTGTTATAAATCAACAAACTGTCATACGCGTTACCTTAGTCTGCACATGTGATGCAGCTTCCCTTATCCCTTTTAGATTTGCTGTATATCGTCGTAAATAATAATCTTTTCCCCCGTTCCAGTAGTGTGGAGATTTGTATGTTTAATTATATTATTTGGATATTAGCAATAGTGTGGCAGCGTAGGGGTGGGTAAATAGTTTAGTGTTTAATGAGTATGTGCTTGAACTGGTGATTCTATTTGTATTTGGATATTGTACCACAGAGTACATGTGATTGTACCAAAATTATGGCGGACGGCGGTGTACGTGAAACCAATGCTAAGATATTTGCAAATTTCGAACGTAAGTACATAGACAGTGAAAATACCTATAGTATATGTCGAATTCAATTGTACCTAATTGTAAATACCTATTCTTTAGAAGAAAGGACTCCTCTTTTTCCATGAATGATCAATATTTCTTATACGATGGAATGATATTTTCTGGAATTTCTCGAAACACAGTTTTTTTATATAATTATATTGTATTTTTTGTTAAAATTATAATGGAAAAAATTGAATAAATCGCTTGATTAAAAGTTTTGTTGTTTCATTTACCAGCATCTAGATATAAGTCATTTTGAAGAAAAGCACAACAATTTATCATTAATATATTTAAAAAAACTGTAATGGTATAGAAAACAAATAATAGGTATAGCTATAAACACTAAAAAGAACAGAAATTTTCAAAAAATGTCTTAACACTTATTTCATCAACTGCAATGAGTTGCCATCTCCAGTAAGATCCTCTAAAAGTAATCAATGTATTAGCAGAAATCACCAAAGACTGATATGGTTTCACTAACTGCTAATATCATGATAAGTTTTCGGGTCTACTGAAGATAGCAGTCTAGTTGCCGAAATAAGTATTTGGACATCAATCTATAAATATTGATAAGAAAATGTAAAAAATATTTGTTTATTATCAATAAAGGGGTTTTTGTCATGTTTTCATTGTGAACAAATATATGGGTATAGTAATTGAATCTAGAATAACAGTGGCAGAATATGTAATAACTATATACAATGGCTTAGTAATAATAAATAGTATACGGTGTGGTGGAAAAACATATATTCTTAGTGATTAATAATTTTTTCATAAACACAAAATATAAATTTATTGTTAATAACTAATTATTATGAGAAAATATTCTCATGTGAAAGTAAATAATTCTTTATTTATAGAGTGAAAACAAATAATTTGTTTTTTTACCAACAAATGTTTAATAAGCCATATTTCAATAACGGATTTGGTGATAGTTAATTAGTCTTAGTGATTGTAACCAAACTGTTCTTTCAGTGTACATTCTCCTGGAAGTACCACTCAATGCATCATGCTCTTCATTATGGAGGTCTTAATGAGTGACCATCTAGGTCACTATACTAATAACTTACCGTCAACTGATTTCTTTCTGTGGGGTTACGTTGATTCAGTTGCTTGTAAGTTTTAAAATTGACACACTGTATATATTTTTAGATTATAAGAAACAAACTAAATTTGATCGAATTCCAAACAATATAATTCCGTAAGAATACATTTAATTTTATACTCCTTGAACTGATAAAAAAACTATTTGTCGGTTATCACCAATTCCAATCTTCTCCCTATACCCGACTCAGCTTTTAGGGTCTAAAATTATAAATGAAACTGTCCCAAACCCTGCTAAATCGCTATAACTAAAGTGAAACGGGATTCAAATTAACGAATGTCTCGTTGAATGTAAGTAATTTAGCTTAAAAGGCTATATAGTCCGGTCTATTTACACATTCAAGGTTACATAAATTCCCAACCA
>CAJUYG010000108.1:124591-143388 GCA_910591675.1 Galerucella calmariensis | reverse complement strand
ATTTATGCTGCTTGAATTTATGGAGTGAAATAGCTGCTTTAATGCAGAGGGAATAAGAGAAGTTAAAGCATTATCGTAAGTACCAACCATATTTCGGGAAACTTGATGTGTGGTCGTAAGAAAATAATGTTTTCATGGTTGATTCCTAGACATATAGGTAGGTACATAACCTCATACTATTAAAGAAGAATTACCAACATAGAAGTAGGTACTTACATTAAAATGGTCTACACAAACAAAAACAGTAGTATTTGTCGAAATATCGTCTTTGTTTCGACGCATAGCTTGCAACTTCTCTTGAGAGCATTTTTGCTTGCGCCAGCGTCACCAGGTAAAGTAACAAATATTTTGTCAGGAGTTTTAATAGACGTTGATGTACACTCTGGAACAATGCAATACTTGGAATAACAAGATTTTTTTCGGCTTTATCCATTTTTAAAGCTTTCAAAAACAAATTAGGTCACAAAAGCTCAGAGCGTGATACACGAATAAAAACGTAAACAAATGACGTCACTTCATGGGGCAGCCATCTTTATGACGTAAAGCGCGTTTTGGTGGACTTTTATGATTTTTAAAGTCGTTTTAAAAGTAGAGTTTATATTTTTTTGAAAAATAGGCATGCAAGGTGTTTGAAGACCGTCATTTTCCACCAATAGCAAACTTTATGCTTGTACCCTATTGCAACCAAAAATTATCGGCATAGAAGTGACGTCACTCGATTCGGTACATGTGGCCAATGAGCAATGAGGGAAACTGTCAAATTTGTAAACAAACAAAAGTGTACGTTGAAGATTAGAGTTATATTTTGGTTTCGTTGGAAGGTAGGGTCATGTAATTAGATAATAGATAGTGATAGTGACATATCTTTTATCTCTTAGCATAAACTATACGATTAATGTTTATATTAACATTAACAGCCTCAAAAACTCGGAATTTAGAGTCAACTAGCATTGAAGAAATAATCTGGCGGTAACATCTCTTTTTTTTCAAGTCTCAAAGAGATAAGTACAGATATTAATTATTTTAAAGGAGTTTCTTGTTCTATCAATTCTATCCGTTCTATCCATTCAAATTTTGCTGCAGGGGAATTTTGTGGAAAAGATGGGGAGGACTTATAAAACACTAGATTAGACCTAAACACAATATAGTTACTCTTCAAATATTAAAAATTCACTTGAATAATCCGCAATTCCAGCCAAAAATTTACAAATAATGAAAATTTCCTTTCAACGAAAATCGATAACGGTTACCGTTAGGTCTCAAAATAGTGCAATCTATCGTTTTTCATCCACATAGCAACGTCTGTTGACTAAACTTGCCGGTAGGCGCTTTGATACTGTATGTCGTTACTTCTTTATGGCTAAGAATAAAACTTAAATGGTCCGGTACCTACCATTAGTGCTGCTCACGACAAAAGCAAGCTCTAAATATAATTTATGAGCCCGGCTACCATTTGTAACAGGAAGAACACTTCCTCGAAGTGAAATATCTTGTACATTTTTTGTGTTTAAGGTTTTCATTGCAACATTTATAGGTAGCAAAAGTAAACTTTGTACAACATTTTGTCCAAAACCAGAAGTATCCTCTACATTGCACTTTTACAAATAGAATATTGATACAATAAATCTATAAACTTCTTGTTTAAATGTCTACCTGCACTGGACAAAGTTTTCGGTTGTTAATTTTAAATGGGTCAAGTAGTATATTTTGCTTTCCAGGGAAAAACACTAATAAAAAATTACAACGGAAGTTTTTCCCGGAGCAGTTGAATTACCTTTTTCAGGATCCCACAATGAAACATCGTCACAAACTTTTCGCAGGTGTGGCACAGAGATAAGGACCGTAACTGTCAAAAGTTTTTGTGACAAGAGCAACACCAACTAAAACTTTATATAAGATAGGCAAGCTAATGTACATAATATTAAAACCGTAATTAGAATCATGTGTTATAAACTATTCCAAAAAGAAGTGATACGTTTATATTTTCTCCATTGTCTAAAGTTAATATCTGGGAATCACTTAAATATATTCATTCGTTAAGGACTAAGTAATAAAAGGACCAATCTCCATAAAAGCTTTATAGAGTAAGATCTTATAAGAACTTATTTTCAAATAGATGAAATGTTAGGTACTCAGTAGCATCTCGTATGCTTTGAATACCTGTGTGTTTGTGGAGCTAGCCTAAGGGCACCTGGGCAGGTAACAGGTGAGAAAGGTAACTAAAAATAAGAGTTACCTTACTTAAATTTGTATGTCTGATTTTTATATACAGGGTGTACCAAAATCTTACGACAAACTTTGGTATATGGGTTATTTTAAGAGATATCGAAAAATATTATCAACAAACATAGTAGATGTGTTGAAGGTCCATATTTTGAAATTATATCGAACTATACAGAGTGCTGCATAACTCCGTTACAAACCAAACATATGATTTTTCAAATGGTAACCCCTGTATATTATACCGAATTCGGATTGGTTACATGTTTTTGAAGCTTTTGATATAAGGTTTTGCCACGTTATACAAAGTCCTTCAAAAGATATGGACACGTCTATGTGAAAATCGTAGGTAAATCAACGCTCTGTAGCTTGTTGTACGTTGAAGAAAAAAAATGTATTTTGCAGAACAGAGTTTCGAAACATGATGCAATATCTCCGTATCCTATTAAATTTCAATTATATTATTTCTTGTATACAGGGTGAACGGAAACTCGAACATGTCATTTTCTTTCTTCTTTCAAATGGAACACCCTGTATTTTATAGCAAAAATAGAGTCTTCGATTATGTAACTTCAATTTTTGTCAAGCATTCCCTATACCCAAAGTTTATAAAAACAGAGTTATTTTGTAATATTTATTGTAAACTATAATTATTGACCTATTATGTGAAAGCAATAAACGTTGTATGTAACAAAAAATCCTGATTAATGATACATTTCAATGAATAATTCATTCTAAACAAAACAAGCTACCAAAAGTATAATCCTAACCGTAATATTAAACTGAAGGTTCAAAGTGTTCACCGTTAACATCAATGCAATGCTGTAAGAGGGGGCCCAACTGATTGGCCAGCTCGGTCACCCGATTTAACAAAAGTATATTTATTTTTTTCGGGTCTTGTGAGGAATAATTTTATAAAATCCCTCGGCTATTAGAGATGACATGAAAGAGATAATTAGTGCGGCATTTCGATCTGCTAACGTTGATATGCTGAGAAATGTTAGTCAATCATTTGAACTATTCTGCAGCATTGTATTGATGTTAACGGTGAGCATTTTGAACCTTTAGTTTAATATTACGGATGGGATTATACTTTTGGTGGCTAATTTTGTTTAGAATAAATTGCTCATTAAAATTTATTATTAATTAGGATTTTTTGTTACATACAACGTTTAATGCCATCACATAATAGGTCAGTAATTATATTTTACCATAAATATTACAAAATTACTGTGTTTTCATAAGCTTTGCCATAAAATACAGGGTGTTCCATTTGAAAGAAGAAAGAAAATGATAGGTTCGAGTTTCCGTTCACCTTGTATAACAAGAAAGAATATAATTGATATTTAATAGGATACGGAGATATTTCATCATATTACAAAACTCTGTTTGGCAAAATGCATTTTTTTCTTCAACGTACAGAAACTACAGAGCGTTGATTTACCTACGATTTTCACATGAACGTGTCCATATCTTTGGAAGGACTCTGTATAACGTGGCAAAACCGTATATCAAAAGCTTCAAAAGAATGTAAGCAATCCGAATTCGGTATAATATAAAGGGGTTCCCATTTAAAAAATCATATGTTTGGTTTGTAACGGAGTTATGCAGCACTCTGTATAGTTCGATATAATTTCAAAATATGGACCTTCAACACTTCTTCTATTTTTGTTGATAACATTTTTTGATATCTCTTAAAATAACCCATATACCGAAGTTTGTCGTAAGGTTGGTACACCCTGTATGTTTTGTAGAATAATATTCTAGAGTAGTATCAAAAGTGTCAGACACTTTCCATGGGCCAAAACTTTTGTCAGACGCTTTAAGGCTCCACAAAAAATAAATAAACTTTATTTATTTTAACATGTCTGACTTTCAAATATATTATCAAGGCAAGGTATAATCCTAAAATATAATAAAATTGATTAAGCCCCATACTATTCGAAGAAATTACATTATTTTCCAAAACATCATCAGTGTTTCTGACATCCATGATTAATTAGGGCTTGTCAGTTACCGTCAAAAAGGATTTCAAAACCGTTGGAATAACAAGATGATTACGAAGCTTTCAGCGACATATTAAAATATATACTTTAGGGAAAATTTTTTATTTCTAGTAGAGGTTCACCAAAAAATAATCTTACTTGACTTCTACCAATGCATATTTATTAAAGCTTTTCCTTACTTAAAAAATGTTCTTTTTTAGAGATATTTTACAATATTTTATAACAAAATCCTGATATAAACCCCTGCATTACCTTCTCTTGCAACTGAGTCTGGCTTTTCATTGCCATCCGTACCAGAATGGCTATGATTGAGTATAACCTATTGAAGGCAGTTGAGGGTGTGTTTTTGAGTTATCTGCTCTTACGGAGAACTGGTCTTTATTCGGAATTAGGACGGTATAAGACAGGTTGTAGTATACCAGAATACTCTGAATTCCAATGTCCTTCAACAATCTGCTACGTTACTTTATACAGTGCTATTCAGAAGTCCCCTCCCCCCTCGTATCTTTTGAACGGCTACACTTATATTAATAAAATTTGGAGGGTGAAAATAAAGTGTTGTAAACTTCTCTACGAATGGTAACAAGTGAGGTAATAGTAATAGATGACGTCACATTGCCACTCTGGCCAATAATTTTAAATATGACCTTATGGCAAGTGATATCTCGTTTGAAAGGCATTGACATTGGCTACATAGCCATATTAATTTTGTTTGGGTTTAAACTAATTTGACGGATAAATTAAATAAATACCAAAATTATTGAAATTATTTTTTTAAATTTAATTAATCAAATATCAACAATGGATTCTTATAGCAAGTGTTCGAAATGTGCTGCGTCTACTTCCTGACAGTAATACATCCTATTAGTAAACTCTTGTCGTACTCGTTCGAATGTGTCAGCTGAAATTGCATTGCATTCTTCAATAATTATTTCTTTTAAAACGTCAATGCTATCTGGTGCCTAGTATAAACCTTGGATTTTGAGTACCCCCATAGAAAATAATCTAATTGTGTCAGATCTGGTGACCGAGGTGGCCATTCTATAGGACCTCGCCGGCCGATCCATCTACCTCGATATTCTTCATCCAGGTAACGTCTTACTGCACCATAATAATGTGCAGGAGCACCATCTTGTTGAAATGTTATTTCCAGATGGTCGAATTCATCTGGATTATCTTCCAGAAATTCAAGAATTAACGGCTCAATTGCATCCTCACACCTTTCGTGAACAACAACAATTATTATTTCACATTTAAATATTGAAGATTTTTCAGTTCGCCTCTGGTTAGTTGTCAAAAAAATTGACGTTTCTAATTTAATAGTATTTGCTGCTTTGCAAATTTTTTCTAAATAGCTTAAATATTTAATTTTATTATTGTTTAACGAGACGTTTAAGAGTTTACATAGGCAAAATGGTACGTACTCAAGCCGACAAAGTAGCAGCTATCTTAATAATTGGTGAATCTAGAAAGAATCTCCATGAAGCGGAACGTTTATTAAATGAGAGATACCCAGATCGCCCTATCTCGAGAACTTATTTGAGGAAGCTTCTTCACATGTTTGAAGCAACAGGTAGTGACCATTTTAACTGAATATTTGAAAAGGATTATATAAATATTATACTTACGTCCTCCATATCGAACGATAGCCGCCTTCCTTTTCAAAAACTTAAACTCCATCCTATAATCAAAGTTGTATCCATTTTCCACCTTAGAAAGCCGGTAAAGATTGACGGAAACAGTAACACTTTTGGTTTCGCTGTAATAGATGGCGGGGCCCCAGGAGGTCCCGCACCATGAGCCCCCTACTTGGGGTAGATTTGATTCCGATATTTGTAAGGCACCATCCGGACAACCGTCCGCTGTGAAAGACACGAATCGGCCCAAAGTGAAGCTGTCAAATGTCAACTGGAAGGAAAAATATATATAAATATAAATAGGCGCCCAACGTGAGTCATGTTAATTATCCTATTTTTAATTGAGTTTTTCTCGAGTTAGAGGAGGTCAATTGACTTCAAATTTTAAGTATATTATCATCTCCTTAATAAGAATAAATTTTCTTTACGTTTTGCCTAATAATAATTACAAATACCATTATTTATCTAAACCAGAATCCATAAAGTTTTACTATAGATTACGCTGGGAACATTAAACTCAATCTATTTGTGTAGTTTGTCGCTGATTCATATCAGTACATTTAGTTCATTCCACATGTCGAATAAAATCCACTGTAACATAAAATAGTGGAGTGTGCTAACATTTTTCATGCAAAATCAGTTGAAAAATAAATCCTATAAAACAATTTACAACCATTTACAACAATCGAGTGCGGAAGTTAGCCATTTTAGAGGTGTTTGTTTCAGTGGTGGTTTCGGTACATTTTCCAACAGCGTATAATAGAAGTGATAATAATTCAAAAGCTGTGAAAAACAACAATTTTTTTGAAAACTCACAATTAATCGGCTAACACTAAATTCTCATCACAAGAGAATGGACGACAACAATGATGAATGTGAAAGTTTTTATTTACATTTATCTTCTTTGGTAAAATCGAAAATTTAGCTACAGAAAAATTACATGGTACAGAAATTGAGTGCAAACTACAGTTGGTTCGATGAATATTTTCCCATGCGTCATCATTATTATACAAACGCAATACATCAATACATTACATTACACGTAGGTCGTAGATTGATGTTTTAATTAGGATGTGGCTAAAATGACGGTGTGCGTTATTCATTATTGAAGCTAGATATTTGTAAATTTTTCACAGCCATCTAGCGATATGCTACCTAAACCTTTAGTTTGAAAAAACTGTTAGTACTCCAGAGTTTTATAGGGTTAAACTGCAAATTTACTTGCATAAGAGTTAGAATTAATAACAATTTCCTCAGTAGAAACTTTGCAAATCAGAATTGCCTTTTTAGTGTTATGGCTGGTAACCATTACTATTGGGCCGTCCCACCCATACGGTTGAACAATGAAAAATAGAAATCTTTTGGGTTGTGAAAATAAATAACAAATATTTTGAATAGGTATGTATATTTAAGACTCATAAATATAATATACAATAAATTTCCTTTAATTTTCTTCATAGAATCAGAGCTATCACCAGTATTTATATCTATGGTAATTGGTTGAATGCTAATATCAACTATATTCTGCTCTCGGGTTTACCACTTTTCTATAATTTCATAAGTATGCCTAACACATTTTTCCTAAATTTGTTGATCACATTGTTGCAGTGCCTCTTTCCACATATTTATAACAGAGCTATCTGAATACCCATCTTTACCAATATATTTATTGTAATATGACTTGCAATTTGCCCAAATTAATTCAATAGCGTTGAATTAACCATGATATGGCGGTAGTGCCAGCACTTTATGTCCATGTTCTCGTAGTAACTCATCAATTTTATACACGTTTCCTTTTCCATTCATTTTTGCAATTTGTAGCAATTCAGGTTTTGTAAGTTTTGTATCAAACTTAATGTTGTTTGTTGTCAACCATGTAACAATCTCATTTTTTTGTCGAATTAGTAGAAGGTTGCTTTTCTAAAAGAACACTATGATATGGAGCATTATCCATAACAATAAGAGATGGCTCTTCTATGTTGGGAATCAATTGAGTAGGTACTTATCCATTTCATCAATATTTCATTATTCATTTCTCCTTGGTAATCAGCTACTCTAGATTTTGAAAAGAATAATAAACTTGCTTCAGAGACAAATCCTTTGGGAGAACCAGCATGAACAATTATAAAACGTTTACCATCATCATCTGGTTTACGTACACTTTTAAGGCTGTTGTCTTGCCAAGAATATGTCCTCCATTTCCTTTTTTCCAACTCAAAATACTCAACACTTTTAGAACCAGCTCCTGTGCTTGCGAATTTAACGTTTTTCCAGGCATATTCCAAAAATAAAAATCATTCATAAATAGTTCTGGTCTTTCAGAAAATCAGGTCAATATTTTCTACATTGGAAGCAAAATATGGTTCATACAATTCAGTTTGATGGATTTCTATTCATAACCATGATGAAATGTCAAATTAAGGTTAGTTTTCATTGCGAAGTAAATAAATAATAAGTAGATAATAGTTATTTATGATATGAGTGTTAAAAGTGAGGTTTTATTTTGTGAGTGAAAACGTTTGTGAAATGAGCGGAGCGAATTGAACAATTTCACGAACAAAATAAAATCACTTTTAACACAAATACCATACAATGTTTTTTGTACAACTTCCCTATTTTGATAATGAAACGAGCGAATTTGCAATGACAATAAATTCAAAATGCATTTTAGTATTCAAATAATCAAAAGATTGTTGTGAATGGCAGACGTTTACATAGCAGCGTGCTAAAAATATTTTTAACACTAGTGTTTTAACACTCATATCATAAATAACTATTTTGCGCGATCGATCTTTTTTGTTAATTTACAGCATCGGTTGTCAGGTCAGTAGGTTGTGTTTACTGGTTTCTAAGTCTAACACGTCGGTATTTACTTACCGTTCAGACGTCGGTAAGTAAACTACGTCTTAGCCCTACATACATTTAAGTGGTCCTAAATAATTTATATTACTTCAATCATTACACAAAAGAAAAAAAAAATTAGAAGATTGATATTTTTAATGAACAGAATCGAACAGAACAATATAAAAAGTAATAAATAGCATGAAAACAATTTCACCAAAATGCAAATTATATTTTAAGCTGATCGAGAAGTATAAATGTCACTTTTGACATTTTGTTCATTTCGAAGAAATTTAAATTATTTTATTCGAAATTCGAATATTTCAATACGATCGCGCAAAAAATGGTATAAGCATTTCGAACGTTAAGGGTATAGTAATCGGTCTCCAGCTTCGCTACGCTCAGCCTCCATACATTGCTGTCGACCGGTAAACAACCCTTACCGTTCTTGATAGGTACTTAATATACTATACTTACCACAATAAATTCGAACACTCGGGAGTAAGTAAGTCGTTATAACAACTGTTTTTTTAATTAAATTTATATGCAAGGGGCTAAAAAGTGAGTAAAAATGTGAAATAAAAATGTAAACAAAGTCTTTGGTTTGTCAACTTACAAATTCGCGTTAAACTTATCGCCGACATTTATCATATGGCTATCTCTGTTTGTTATATCATGTTGTAATGGAACAAACGGTTTAATTTCGGAGGTTTAGATTCTGTGAGTAGGAAAGAGACAAACAAAAAGTAGAGTAGTAATAGTAATAGTAAAAGTAGTAATTTTTTTTGGCAGCCGAAAAACTTTTATGCGATCCATTTTGGGGTCTCAATTTTTTATGTCCAACGGTTTCGGAGGAATCTATATAGTCGAAGGTTGTCGTTGGGGTGAGTAAAAATCCTTGTCTTCGATTTGTGTCCAAAAAAAAACCTCTATACGCTCATATATTTATTTTTTGTCCAAGGTTTCAAAAATTTTTGCTCACGTTCCCTATTAACGCACTACCTGGTGTCCCAAGGTGGGTCAAGCCAACACAGGTATATCTACTTTTCCATACAATATATTTTAAATATAAAAATTTCAAGGTGCATCAAATTCTTCATGAAACGTGCGTTACTAGCTCTTCGACTACTATTTATTAAAAGAAGTCGCTGTATAATTATAAACTCTGCCAATTTTGGTATTTACTTTAGCCAAACTACAAACTTACTTTGTTAATTATCTAATCAAATTAATTGAATTCGTTTGGAAGCAGAAACTCGTATATGCTGTGGTTACTTTTGGAAACTTCACTGTAGTTTATCTTCGCTTTGAGTGATCTTTAAATAGCTAATTATTAGCAACTTCGACACTCAATATGGTGGAAGAATTCATATTTCAACATCCTCTCACGAGAAAACTGCCATTAAAAATAGGTATACTTTAACAGTGAGTTTGTTCACAATTCAAATTTGGTTTTTAATAATGTTGCGTCTATACCTCCATTGTGCTCCTTTCAGATAATAATTTTATTCAAGACATAAGCACTTTGCCACTTTTAGAGGATTTAAGAGACATAAGTACATTTTATACATAATTGACATGACTTGGTGTTCTAGCTACGGAATTCGTTTCTCTGATTTATATACGAACTAATCCTTAGTAAATATTTTCGACAGAAGGAAGTGGGTGGCACAGAAATCTCTAGAATGGTGGGTAATCTCACCAGGACAGAGACGGGCGAAACAGTTAATTAGAGGAAATTCGCCAACCTTTACGGCAGACCTAATATGCAAAGACAAGGTGTGTTAACAGGGCACGATAAGCTTAACAGGGGGCTAATAAGGTTGACAGACGAAGTCATGTGTAGATTCTGTCACCTAGAAGAGCAAACATCCTGTCAGTGTGATTGCCGATTGCCGAATGTGCGGTTTATATAATATAACGATTCCAGAAGTCTCCTGCAGTACTTAAAAGAGTAACAGAAAAGTTTGTCAAAGACGAAACGAGAAAACATTTATCCAATTTTTGTAAATAATATTCATAATTGTAATAATTGTACTATTAATCTTCATACAGTGCTATTCAAAAGTCCCCCCTCGTATCTTTTGAACGGCTACACTTACTTACTTAATAAAATTTGGAGGGTAAAAATAAACTTCTCTACGAATGGTAACAGGTGACGCAATAGTAATAGATGAGGTCACAGTGCCACTCTGGCCAATAATTTTAATTAGGACCTTATGGTAAGTGATATCTCGGTTGAAAGGCATTGACATTGGCTACATGGCCATATTAATTTTGTATGGGTTTAAACTAATTTTGACGGATAAATTAAATAAATACCAAAACTATTGAAATTATTTTTTAAAATTTAATTAATCAAATATCAACAATGGATTCTTATAGCAAGTGTTCGAAATGCGCTCCGTCTACTTCCTGAAAGTAATACATCCTATTAGTAAACTCTTGTCGTACTCGTTCGAATGTGTCAGCTGAAATTGCATTGCATTCTTTAATAATTCTTTCTTTTAAAACGCCAATGTGATCTGGTGCCGTATTATAAACCTTGGATTTCAAGTACCCCCATAGAAAAAAATCTAATGTGTCATTGTGTCATTGAGCCGTTAATTCTTGAAATTCGGCCATCTGGAAATAACACTACAACAAGATGGTGCTCCTGCACATTATTATGGTGCAGTAAGACGTTACCTGGATGAAGAATATCGGCCGGCGAGGTCCTATAGAATGGCCACCTCGGTCACTAGATCTGACACAATTAGATTTTTTTCTATAGGGGTACTTGAAATCCAAGGTTTACACTACGGCACCAGATAGCATTGGCGTTTTGAAAAAAAGAATTATTGAAGAATGCAATGCAATTTCAGTTGACACATTCGAACGAGTACGACAAGAGTTTACTAATAGAATGTATTACTGTCAGGAAGTAGACGGAGCGCATTTCGAACACTTGCTATAAGAATCCATTTTTGAATCCATATTTGATTAATTAAATTTAAAAAAATAATTTCAATAATTTTGGTATTTATTTAATTTATCCGTCAAAATTAGTTTATACCCAAACAAAATTTATATGGCTATGAAGCCAATGTCAATGCCTTCCAAACGAGATATCACTTGCCATAAGGTCCTATTTAAAATTATTGGCCAGCGTGGCACTGTGACGTCATCTATTACTATTACGTCACCTGCTACCATGCAAAGGGCTCTGAATAGGGTACATGGGTGGTGTAACGAACACGAACTTGCAGTAAATCCTGCCAAGGCTGAGATAGTTGCTTTCACCAAAAAAAGAGGTATAAGACCTGAGGGTCTAAATCTTGATGGAGTACCACTGCCGGTGGTTGAGCAGGTGAAGTATCTGGGAGTGATCCTTGATAAATCACTGACATGGAAGGCTCATCTTGACAGTCGCTTAAGCAAGGTGACAAACACGTATTGGGCCTGTAGGAGAGCCATTGGTCCGAAGTGGGGACTGACCCCAAAACGATCATATGGTTCTATAGAGTGATCATGCTGCCTATGCTCACATATGCGGCTCTGGTCTGGTGGCCGAGGGTATCCTTGGTCACGGCTAGATCGCAACTGACACGCCTCCAAAGGGTGGTCAGTTTGGGGGCAACTGGCTGCATGAGAACTACACCAACTGCTGCGATGGAAGTGATCCTTGGTCTTCGGCCTCTTCACCATGTGATCGAGGCTGAGGGGAGAAGGCTTTTCTGCGCTTAAAACAGCTGGGACACGTGCAAGCACGTCAAGAAGCTCCGGCTTCTGGAAGATATTCCAGTTCTGGCTCGAGCACCTGACGAATGCCTGCGTAAGTACTACTTCGCAACTCCGTACAGGGCCATGATCCGGGATAGAGAAACCAGGAACACAAGTTCGTGTACCATTGGGTGATGGTGTATCTGCATATCAGGCCGAGATATATGCTATTTTGGAATGTGCGCAGATAAACCTAGACAGAGGTTATGTGGATCGACGCATAACCATATACTCCGACAGTCATGCAGCAATTAAAGCCCTGAGTGGGTATACCAGCAACTCAGGACTCGCTAATGAATGTCGAGAACGACTTGCTAATCTTGCAAGGCGCAACGTGGTGCGGCTAGAATGGATTCCAGCCCACTCTGGTTTTGAAGGCAACGAGATGGCGGATGCACTGGCTGCGGAAGGGGCGGCAGCTCCCTTCTGCGGCCCGGGCCCGACCCTGGGCCTAACAAAACAAAGAATACGCAAGGAGACGAAGAAGTGGCTGAAGAATCAGCACCTCGCTCATTGTAATGCTCTGCAGGGTCCTAGGCAATCCAAACTTTTACTGAAGGGATGGACTGATGGACACGCTCGGGCAGCTACAGAACTACCAAGGAATAGGCTAAGGAAGATAGCAGGACTTCTAACCAGGCACTGCTGTATGATGAAACACCTCCACAACCTAGGAGTAGAGGAAAGTTCCCTATGCAGGGGTTGCGGCATGACTGACGAAACGTCAGACCATGTTCTCCTAGAGTGCCCACACTGGGCTGCACTACGCAGGCGAATCTTCGGAGTCCCTGTTATGGCCCCTGGAGACACAAGTAGGCATCCACTGAAAAAGGTTGTGGCCTTTATAGAAGGGCTCGACTTTATGGATGTCTAGGTAGCAGGAATGGCACAATGGGCCCGCCAGTGGCCTCAGTGCCGGAACCTTGGCTTGAGTTTGTCCAGGACAAGGCAAACTTAGTAGTAGTAGTAGTAGTAGTACCATTTGTAGAGAAGTTTACAACACTTTATTTTCGCCCTCCAAATTTTATTAATATAAGTGTAGCCGTTCAAAAGATACGAGGGGGGGAGGGGACTTTTGAATAGCACTGTATAAATAAATCAGATACACGTGTCACATGGTATAAATTATTTATTACCAAGGACATTGGATATACCTTTTTGATAATTGTCCTTAAAAAAAGTCACAAACTGCATAGGGAGAAAAAAAAGTTTATGTTTTCAACTGTGTCAACGTAAACCAAGAAATTCAACATTATTTTCAAATCTTGAAAAAAAAAATTCGAATGTTATACCCTAAACTGTCAGCTAGACATAAATGAAGATATAAAATAAATTAAAAAATACCAACGAGTGCAATTTATGAAAAAATATGCAAAATGCTGGAAAAGACGTGCTGTTAGGATAAAAATGAGAACAACAAAACAAATGAAAAAATAAATGAAATATTTGTCAAGACAAACATTTTAAATGTTCGAGACATATTACACCCTTCGCTGTAATTTATTTCCGAGTCGTCTAAATGGTTAGAAAAACAATTACATAGTGTGGTGAATGTCAGAAAACAGCTCTACTTATTTTACGTATTTCAAAATAACGGAGTAATTTTTAAAAATACACAAGGGATAAAATTTTAAATAAATGAAAATTTCAACTTCTCACCCTCTTTCAGGTCTGGAGCTATCAATTCTAACTAGATATCGCTCTTACTTTCCATATTAATTATGTGATAAATGTAGATTTATAAGAAGTAACTATGAATAAATGTTTCGAATATTCAGAACACTCTGTGGATACTATGAGTGTATGTGTGTGTAGGGGGGAAGCTGGCTTGGAAATAAATTCTTCAGCAACATATTTTTTTATATCTTTTTATATTTTTAAATATATATTTATGTTTAAGATTCAATTTTATAAGCTCTTTCCAATAATAGAGTCATTGAGAAATCCTATATACAGGGTTTTGTTTTAGAGAGACGAGCTTGGAAATTTTTTTGTCTACTCGGACCTGGATTATCTTTGATGGAGTTTTCAGATAATGGTTATTGCGTGTAACAAAATAATGAACAGGGTAATTCGGAAGGTATGAGGCCCGAAAAAAATAGGCTAAATTCATAACCTAATAATATTAATAATACTCTATTCTTGAAAAAACTATTAAAGATCCATCACATTACAATAAAATAAGAACAAATTGTTAGTCAATAAGTGCCAAGCACTTGTAAAGTGTAGAAGAAACATTATATGAATGTTTTTTTCTTTTAATCTACAGTTGAAGTTATTCCTTCCATATTTTTTATTGAATAAGGACCGTGGACTCCAAAAACCACGCCACAGATCCCAATTTGCGTACAACGCTAATGAACGACTCCACTGCGTTGTAATCTAATTTTTTTGAAATAAAAGTTCAATTCACAGATGAAATTCTTTATTCCTTTCGTGGCTGTCATTGTATTTATTACACTTATACACTATACACATAAACAGTGGCATCACAGCGACCACACTTTACTCAGATGCTAGCCACGTGGAATGCGAAAACATATTAGTATCATTACTAATATGAAGCACTGTTGGGCCACGGATAGCACTTGTATCCAGCACAACAAGGTGATAAACATAGAAGTAAGACGTAACTCTCTTACAAAACTAATATATATATACAAATTTACAGTTGATGCGGCTTTTTCTGTCCCGCTACCGCTCGGCTCAGACCCATACCTGTTGCTCCTTTTACTGTCAGAAATGGACTGCGTGCGCAGTGGTACACCGGTACCACTGTCATTGGTGCAAACGAGGCGGTAAAACCGATACGCTGATCAATAAGATTGTGTGGTTTGAATGTTGAATATGCGCAGTTCGAAATACTTGTTAGCCACGAACAATTAGTATTAGTCACTCAACGGTATTAGCAAAGTCTATATATTCCAATAAGTCCGGTCACTCCTTTGATCGTCGGAAAACGCCGGCATTTTTTGCGGAGAGTCATAAATCATTTGCGACACCTGTTTTTGCTAGTCATTTGGTAGTATACGAGGTGACGGACGGTGAATTCATTTGTGAGGTGCAATTAGAAAATATGTTGACGTTATTCTTGTTTTGAAGAATATTGGCAATTTATATAAATTATATTATTGCCAAGTAACTTTTTAGAAATTTTGTTTTAACCGAGGAATGGAATGAAAAAAATCATAAACATATACTTCAATAACGTACATCCGAGCGTATATCTGATAATACTTAATAACTAATAATGAATGATCAGCGAATGAACATATTTGTGTTGATATAATCATTATAAAAGAAATATCACAGTTTAACATTTACTTGGGACAAAACGAATACAAATGAACAATTATTTAGGTCAAGTCCATTTGGAGTGTACTCTGTAGCGTTGTATTGAATAAATAAATAAAAATAATGAAATATCAACAAACAAATAAGTATTATGTACATTCTTAAAAATTAATAAATACTTGAATAGTTATAAATTTCTCAAGATTTTCAATTTAGGATGTTCTTTATTCTTTCTAAAGGTCCTTAGTAAGGAATTTGCAAATTTCAGTGTATAATAGATTCGCACCCTTGTATATAAGGACAGCAGGTATTCCCATGGGAAGTTTGGGCAAGGATGCGAAAATGCGATAGTAGACAACTTGGTCTTCAAGTTCATTCCTATTCCTACATCATCCTGCACACATAAATCATTGAAATTTCCAGTGAATATAATTTCTTAAGAAATCAGATATTTACTGAAAATTTTTGGAGGAACTGTCAATCCTCCAAACCGTCCCTGGACTTTTTTTTCGCAGAATGATGTGGATTGGTCACAATCTTCCTTATTGCAAAAGTTTAGGCAAATATCGCATTTGTGTTTAACAAAACACTTTTGCAAAAAATATCCACCCACATAAACCAGGGCATTTCCTTCTTCTGTGGACAAATCCTGATAGTCTTTCCTCTTTATGTCCAATATTGGCTGACCATTTTTTTCCTTGGCCGTCGTAAACAATGATCCTCCCTTTTTCAATAAATCTGGCGTTATTGTCTGTAGAATTTCGTTGGCGTCCTCTACCTCTACACAATTGGAGCCCTCCTCGTCACAATATCTGAGAGCAAATAATTTCTTAAATGCTCTGCTGAATTGTATTGGAGTGGGATTTTCGGCGTTACCACAGGCATTCCTTATTTGACCAAAATAGTTCTCTAGGCAGTCTTGGTTCAGATTGCGAATCAAAAGAAATTTGTATCCTTTCCTTTCCTTCAACCCTTCCCATAATTTGATAGTAGACGAAATAGTTAGCCTCCAACCATAAATAAACCTCAGGCTTTTCGTTACGTCCTTCAATACGTAGTCATTATTTTTGTCCTTCTTCAATCAAAAACACAGCAGATAACGTTCGCACAAATTAAAATTCAAGATCACTTTCTTTGGCGCACCCGATACAACGCTCTGCTACACCACCGTGTAAGTCAAACAGAACTGAAAAATAAATAAATCCCACATCAGATGTGGGTTTTGCCGGTGAGACGGTGGGTGTCGGCAGGAGGAGGATTTTCGCGTCGTCGAGAGAGTGGTCGGACTTATTGGAATATATAGACTTTGGTATTAGGCTAATCATAATAAAACTCGATGAAGGCCAGCTTCTGCTGACTAGAATACATTGTAACATATGGATTATGAATTGAAGTGACATTTAATAAGAGTTTAAATAAAACTACAAGTCGTATATTCGTGAAATAGGGTATAAACTAAATTTGTTCAAATTTTCCTGACACAAACTTCTAATAATTGTCAAAAATTCACAACAATATTGTATGCATGAAAAAGTAGAGAACTATTTCAACGTGTACAATGTTTGTACTTTTTTGGTAAAAAAGCAGATGAAAGCGTCTAAAAGTTTATAATCATATAGTGTGCAAAAAGCTTTTACTGCGTCTTTCTGACACAACATCGTAATTTAACTCTTGTTGCAAAGAGAGCTTTTAATGTTTTAATCTGGATGGGAATTATTAGAGGGTGAAATGTGGATATAAAAACTTGTCCAAGCATGTGTTTGTGACACGGTCACAATGAAATTTAAACGAATACAATTTTAATTCAACTAAAATTTCATTACACTATCATACATTATTTTTTTTCAAACAACATTTCTCTCGGATTTTGAGCCATTTCTGCATTAGCTGAAAGTCCTACCTTCCACCCTTTTCTGACCGTTATGACTGTTTTAAAATGTTTCCGGAAGCTATACGCATTTGGGAAGTATTTCATACAATGGCATTTCCATTATGGGGTAGGTTCTCAAAAACATTTTTGCTATGTAGTAAGTAAAATTTCAATATGTATTAAGCTTAAAGCGTCAAAACATAGTGATTGACAGCAGCAAACGAATGACGTAATACAAAGGGACGTCTCTGTATCGCCACTTTGTCACGTGAAAAACAGTATGGTTAATGGATCCGCTATAATCCATTTATTTTTGACACTCCCTGAACTATCATACTTCATCTTAACAAATAGATAATTCAAGTTTTTTATTCGACTTAAATCATATCAGAATCCAAATATATTTTCCAATTATATTAAATAGAAATCCTTATTTCATATTATACAAAGTCATGAACCTAATTTTTTATATAGAACCATATATTTTTTATTCCACTATAACATGATTATTTTTACCAGGAAGGTGTCATAAAAACGTTATAACGAAAGTTATTTCAAAGATGACGATTTTTTTATAACTGAATATAGAAACAAAATTATTAATAATATAGAAAATTAATAATAAAATTGTTACCTGAATGAGGTCACCAAAATCACCACCATTCGCCGTAAAAGTAAGAAAACATATAAAAGGGATTTTGTCTTCTTTAGGACGATGTAGCTCTAGATCGTAAGTTTTTCCAATAACTCCGTAGTAGGTTCTGTTACATTCTGAAACAAACCAAAGACATATAATTAACTTGCATCTAAATGTGTGTGCAGCAAACAATTCGAAACACGGTTACACAAAAGTTTGTTCCAATACTCTGACCATATAAATATCAGGATTAACAAATTTCACCCAATAGCAAGAGAGCCAGAGCCAAAAAAACTGTTTCAATTTCTAAAGGCTGGTTTTTTGTTAAATCTTTGTAGCCGATGGGTACACAAACATGCTCCTGTCAGTCAAGCGTGCCGTAGAACAGGTGGCTCAGGTGCGATATTAAAGGTGTATCATTTGACGGGTGAACAAAATGAATTTCTAAAAGCTGAAAATTGTTATACAACTTTCTATTGTATGAAATAAAAGTTGTGTTGGTCAGTCAGTCATACATTAGAACAGAGCTG
>CAJUYG010000108.1:87205-124191 GCA_910591675.1 Galerucella calmariensis | reverse complement strand
CAGCTCTGTTCTAATGTATGACTGACTGACCAACACAACTTTTATTTTATACAATAGAGAAGTTGTATAACAATTTTCAGCTTTTAGAAATTCATTTTGTTCACCCGTCAAATGATACACCTTTAATATCGCACCTGAGCCACCTGTTCTACGGCACGGTTGACTGACCGGAGCATGTTTGTGTACCCATCGGCTACAACGATTTAACAAAAAACCAGCCTTTAGAAATTGAAACAGTTTTTTTGGCTCTGGCTCTTGGACTACAATTCTTTTTTGTTCTTTGTTGGGGTATTCTCCTATTACGGACTTTCTCTTTTCCTAGCACTCTGTATTTTGGATTCTTCAAAGATGTCCCTCCAAAGGATTTTCAATAAATTCCAGCATTGCCTCCATTTCTCGATATCTTATATTCGTGTCTCTCATGTATCTCTGTTCTTCCTAGGCGTTTACCCCTCGTGTGACTGACACGTACACTGTCTTCGCTCCTCACCTAACCCATAGATTATGAACGCACTCCTTATGCCATCAGTCATTTTTGGTTGAGCGCGAATTTTAACCTAATGACATTTCATGTTACAGCCGACATCCAAAGTATACAAAATTATGTTGCATAAATTTTTGTATTTAAATATATTACAAAATATAAATTTATATACAAGTTAATGTATTTCACGTTCCTGCTATTCTCCATTTCGTTTCTAGAGGTGCTTGATTATTTCTCAAAACCAACCATTAATCATTAACATGATATTTCATTTGAGACGAAATGTAAAGTGAAATTCTTGGTTTATCAAAGATAATATTTCATCTATTGTCAGAAGAAACTGTTGTAATTTCATCCGCCGTATAAAATAGACGCTTTACCATCACAACGGCATTTATTTTAAGCGCAATGATGAGCCAAATCTCTTGAAAAATTGTGTGTAGTGAATACTGGTAGGAGAAATGATTTTTGTATCATTGCAAAAATGAAACGGCTGCATTAAAGTTTGCAAAGCACGCATTTATATTAGAATACTTACTTGTACAATACCTCGGCTCATCAGACCCATCTCCACATTCATTCTTATTATTGCAGTACCGATTTTGAGGAATACATCGACCATTAGAGCAACTGAACTCGTAAATTTTACACCTTCCCGTTGGGGGAGGGGTTCCTGTAGAACCCCTTTGAGAACTTTGTGCCGAAACCAATCCTGATAACGTTATATAGACGACGATTAATATTGAGATTGTTATCCAAACAGAAGTTGACATTATTCTGAAACGAAAAGATATATTTATAAATCAATGTGGTTTGTCATATAAAAATGCTTTTAATAGTTATTTGTTTTACTAGGCATAAAAGTACAATATTTAATGCCGCGGCTTTTGCGAATGAAAACAGATGATATAAACGATATGGGCGACAAATTGCTAATTATGCTACCAAATACTAAGACCAAAAAAAGATCAAGATCTTTTGTAGTAACGGAATATTTAAGCGTTTACAGAAAATATGCAGCCTCCAGACCCTCGAATTTAAATAAAATCGGCGTGTCTTCTATAAGTATGCGAACGGTAAAGCACATCATCAATTCATTGGCATTCACAAATTCGGTAAAATTCCAGAAGAAATTGCTACTTTTCTGGGACTATCCCATGCGAAAGAGTATACCGGGCACTGCTTTCGTAGAACTTCGGCCACGTTTGCTGGTGCATTCTGGTGGGGACATAACAATGTTGAAGCAGCATGGAGGAGGCTACATTGAGGACGAATATCGGCAATAAAATATTTTCTGGCGTTTCCGGAGTATCAAGTGTGGATACTAAAGTTGTTAATTTTACTGGAAAGGAGGAAAGTGGACAGAGTTCAATTTTATTAAATAATAGTTCACAATTCACCATAAATATATCTAATAAATAAGAATTTCGTGTTGTAGTTTTAATGCAATAAAACCAGTTTATTATCATCAGCATCATTTTTAGTTTCCTTAATGTCATTGTCAATTTTTATAACCAGTTTGATTTAAATTATTGCTTGGAAGGTTGCCTAGCAACGAACTTTTTCTGCCTAGGCAGTAAAAGTGGACTTTTCTGACTCGGCATTAAAAGTACAACTTCTAAGCCTGCCAAGTGTCATTAAAAGGCCGCTTTCAATGTCATTTGGAGAAAAAATAGCTTAATTGATTTAGTTATGGGGACAAATTTTGGGAAAATTTCAAGTAACAAATTTCTCAATTATGAGCATAAAATACACCGATATTGTCAAACTCGCTTATCGAAACTCTGTTCAAAGGAATATCTCGTTAATGCTGATGGTAATTTTAGGTTTTGCTTCATTTCCATTCACCTCTCAACAAAATCGAATCATCTCTTTTGCTATAGTAACTATTTACAAATTATTTTATCACTTGAACTTCTCACAGGAATTTAATTGAATATGTTCTCAAGAAACTTTGGGAAAGTTCTCAATGCTTTCAATTTGTAACCCTGCAAAAAGGGCTAGTTTATTATTTACAGTTGAAAGCTATTATTATTTTGAATTCAAATAATGTGAAAGATATAAAGTGTGGAAGAGCCGAATGGAATAATTTCGATAACGAATAAATGATATGACGGCGTGTTGGGAAAACGCTTGGACGCGTCGATTTTTATCTTTAAATTCATATTTAATAGTATATTATACACCAAGGTGGTGAAGACTATTATTATTGACCGAGCACCAAAATAAGGTGCGAGGTTTATAAATGTCTTCAACACCATGGTGTATATACAATTTTTTCCACCACTAGACAAATTTAAGACAAAAATTAAAGTTAATTCACAACGCACCACGAGAAGCGTTTACTCCGTCGTCTGACTGACAAGTACCGGGTGGTCCAATAAGCCGATCTCTCGGCTATATATCAGAAACTATTCATGTTATATCTTTGGTAAAAAAATTCCTTAGGAAAAGTTGACAAGAGAAATTGTTGGAAATTACTTTCAAGTTTCTAGGTTAACCGTTAGGGGGCGAAACCTGTGATGAAAAATTTAAAAACTAGTTTTTTGTGAAATATGCCCAATTATACCCAGTGTTAAATAAGTAAACTGAAAAAAGGCTTAAACTTCGCACAAATTTGTTCAATTACTTTTTATTCTATTTTTCCAAATAAAGGGTGAGGGAAAGTGGGAAAGTGTTTGTGGATAAATACCTATAACTTTGGTTTCAATTAACCGATTTTAACGAAATTAGTGTCAATAGAAAGAGTGTAGATTAATCAATTACATCTACTATAAAACAATGGCATTTAGTTTTAATTGTCATAGGTAGAGGTTATTTTCGAATGAAAAAAATTAAAATTTGTTTCCTTAAAAAATGTTCAATAGAAACACCTAATTATTGTAAATTATAATGGAACTGGAATGAATTCTTAACAAAATGGCGCAAACCGCATGTTGATAGCTATTGTCGAACTCGAGATATAAATAAAAATGCATAAACATACAAGTGAGTATTGTATTGACACCCTGTATTGTAAAATTAAATATGGGAAATAAAGATCATACAAATATCTTGGTCATTGAAACTTGTTGTCCAATTGAATGTTAAAATTGTTTTTCATCGTTTTCGACACAAATATGTAATCTAGCACGCTTTCACTTATCTGTTGCTTAAATTTCTGCTGTTGATATACTATTTTTAACGTTTATAACGCGCTGTTGCATGTCGTCTCGCGTGATTGGTGTGTTTCGTACGCTAAATCCTTCAATCTTCCCCACAGATAAAAGTCCAGACATGTTAAGTCTGGAGATCTAGCTGGCCCTGAAAATATACTTACCCTTCCAATCCATCCATTTGGATAGCTTACATTCAAATTAACTCTAACTCGTCTGAAAAAGTGCGCAAGACACCCGTCATGCTATAATATCATACCTGTAAGGAAATGTCTTTCAATAAAACAGACAACCAATTATCCAGAAAATCCAAATATGTATCGCCATTTGAAGTTCCAAGAAATATGAACCTGCGATCTTTCTGTCAACTATACCACACCAAACATTAGGACTCCATCTACCTTGAAGCTGCACTTCCTCTACCCAGTGCGGATTTTCTTCAGACCAATAATGCTTGTTATGCAGATGAACACCAGTAACACCACCCCCACTATTAAGCTTAGCCTCGTCTGCCCACAAAATTTTTGACATGAGATGCAGTTGTTCTTCTAGCAGATTTAACAATTGCAGTAACCTGAGATTGAAGCAGCATTTAATTGGACATTAAGTCTCGATTATCGAAATTTATGTATGATATTTTTATGCGTTTTTATTTATATCTTGACTTCGACAATAGGTATTAACATGCGGTTTGTGCCATTTTGTTGAGAATTTAATCAAGTTCCATTATAATTGACAATAATTATGTGTTTCCATTAAACATTCTTGGGAAAAACAAATTTTAATTTTTTTCATTCGAAAGTACGCTCTACCTATGACAATTAGAACTAAATGCCATTGTTTTATAGTAGAAGTAATTAATTTATCTACGCTCTTTCTATTGACACTAATTTCGTTAAAATCGGATGATCCAAACGAAAGTTATAGGTATTTATCCACAAACACTTTCCCACTTTCCCCCACTCTTTATTTGGGAAAATAGAATAAAAAGTACTTGAACAAATTTGTGCGAAATTTAGGCCTTTTTCAGTTTACTTATTTAACCCTGGGTATAATTGGGCATATTTTACAAAAAACTGGTTTTTTAATTTTTCTTTACAGGTTACGCCCCCTAGCGGTTAACCTAGAAACTTGAAAGTAATTTCCAGCAATTTCTCTTGTCCACTTTTCATAAGGAATTTTTTCTCCTAAAGTTATAACATGAATAGTTTCTGATATATAGCCGAGAGATCGGCTTATTGGACCACCCGGTACACTGTCAGTTTTCGATATATTATAAACGTACTCGTTATGTCATCAGTCATTTTTGGTTGAGCGCGAATTTTAAACTAATGGCATTTTTATTCAAATAATTTTACCTTGATAGGTAATTTCAAGCAGCAAATATGTTAAAGACAATCTCCTGGGTATAAAAAATTATTTTGCACAAGTTTTTGTTGAACGACTATCCCTGGAATTCTCAAAATATTTGAATTTGTCTATTATTGACCTAGTTTAAGAACAGAAAATTATTAACCACTAATAGAGAAATTCAACTTCTCAGTTGGCTAGAAGAAGCAATAATTGTCAACTTCAAAGCTAGTAATGGAAAAAAAGTATGAAGGGTGTGGCATGTGACAGTGGCCAATACCAACTTTCTCATTTTAAATACAACTTTCTGTATTTTATTTATTTTTTGGACTCTTCATAATGTATGTACAATGTCCAATACTCATCTTCAACTGTTTCGAAATTATTAAGCATTTTCAGTAGTTTCAGATTGATTACAAAAATTAACATTAAAAAAATTATTTTATTTCACAAATTCGCTACATCACACTCAATACTTACTTCCCATTGAGAAAGTGAGCAGAAAATCATTGCTTCTTTTGGCGGTTACCATTCCGGAAGGAATGTAGGAATATACAGGATGAGTCATAACAATTGGGACATAGGCTAAGGGCCGATTGTTTGGAGTTGGGCCAACATATGGCGATAAGACCAAATATGCCTCAATAAAATATTGCTGTGGAAAAAAATGAAGGGCGTTAAAGTTGAATTTCTTTTTTTTGGTTTTTTGGGTAATAATACCACTGCATATTTATCAATTGTTATCAAAAATGGTACAGTGGCATAATTTTATACAGGGATAATTATTGTGCGTACTATTTCACATTTTGTTACAGGGGGCGCCATTTCTGATGATGAAATCTACTGGTAACTTTTTTTGACCAAACTTTTTTGTGATTTTGATTAGAAAATATGACAAAACATCACTTTACGTAATATTGGTGTGACTCATTCACTCGAAGAAGAACTTCAAAGGGCAAAAAAAGAATAAATTGTCCTTGTTCTCTGGACGAGAACTTAGACACAGCTGTCCAAGCTTCAAGTTACAGCTTTCATTTAAAATTACTGGTTCCTATGTAAAACTTATAGGTAGCCAACGGTCGCTGCAATCAAAGATGTCTTCCGTTAAAACGGTCTATTGATTTATTGAGCTACCAAATGTACAACCAGGTTTTATTTTCATCCGTTTTAACGAACATTTCTCGACAAAAGGAAACACAAACCGAACATTATGATCCCGGTAAGTTTCGGCGAGGTATTAACAGGTGATTCGTATTCGTTCTCCTGACTCTATTTGCGGGAGAAAATTGGAAGAAAAAACAGACTTGAAGTGAGCTGAGCTAGATTAGAGAATAATATTCTTATTTATCTAAGAGAGAATATAGTGAGAAGGGTTTGACAACGAAAATATACTGAAAGGGGTGATAAAGTTGATGTGTCCATCCGAAATTAAAGTTTGCGCACTATATATACAATACTTGGAAGTATCCCAGAACGGTTTATAAATGCCAGTTGGAACAATCCTATAGTAAAAATTTAGCGAGGAGAACACCTTGTCTTGTACTCATATTGTATAATGCAATATCTGTATTTTATCGTCCTTGTTTGTTTAGAGAACTCCTCTTTGCTTCGTTCTATAAATTTTATACACATATGGTAAAATACCTCGCATGACACTTTGAAATAATAGTTATCAATAAATCTTCCACAACTGGATATGACACTATGCCAGTTAATTCAAAATTTCTTAATATATACCCATTTAATGGAATATTCGAACTAGGCCTTTATTAATCAATTTATCTCCAAGCATATAACGTATTAGTACAGTCATATTATCTTCTGTATGCTCCTTGTAGTATATTATTCATTCTTTTTTTAATTTCTTGGGAAATTAAACCACAATATTTTTAAATTCTTTATTTCAACGTTTCGGTAGCGTTCCAGCTACCGTTGTCAAGAAAAAATAAGTAGAAATTAATTTTTATCCCTAACTGACACAACAGAAAAAATTTGACAACTATACAATCAAAAAATTATTTTGAAGTTTAAGACTGCAAAATTTTGTTATCAAATTTTTATTAAGGTCCATTCATAGTAGATCATTTCTGTAGCAAAATGTGAAATGAAATATTTCATTTTTATGACATTCCAACGATACGATAGTCTACTAGAAATGGATCCAGTGAAGTGCACGTTCCAGGAACGGTTTTTATTGGGATAGCGCGTTTTTTTCGCTTATATAATAAAACGCGTTTCTTGATAGTTTTTTTGTGTATGAATATTTAAGTTTTTGAAATATGTATACTCAGTTTTGTGATTTTGTGTATTGAAATGTGTATCGATTAACAACTATTCAAATTATAAATCATAAGAAAAACTGGATAAAAACTTATGATGCTATCCTGATAACGCAGGTAATTGATTATTGGAAATTTCTCTTTCTAACATTGGTAACCAAATTTGACTACATTCGGCTGAAATACTAGCTACACATTTATCTGCATTTAGTTGTATTAAAGCACTTTCTTTGATTTTCCGTCTTTTATTATTGGGTTCTTTTAATATTATTTTTGATGAATCCCATTGAATTTGATGACCCTCTTTCCAAGCATGTTTGCAAATAGCTTACTTAAAGAATTCCCTATCTTTGATATATTTTTTGTGTTCGTTTATTCGTACTTTCAATGGTCTAGATGTTTCACCTAAATAAAATTTGTCGCATTCACATGATATTTGATATATGCAGTTTTTTGAAGATTGTTCTTCATTCTTTGGTTTCGTTTTTGTTAGTATTGATCTCAATGTATTATTCGATTTAAAACTAGTTCTAATATTGAATTGGTTACCAATTTTTTTAATTCTTTTTTGATAAACCCTTAACATACGGTATTGTCAAGTTTCTAAAAATTATGTTAGCTGAATTATTAATATTATTGTTATGGGGTATTAACAATGAGCCCCTCTCTATATGCTTCATCTCCTTATTTACAAATTCTGCAGGGTAATTATTGTTATTTAAAACATCTTTTAAAAATGTTTTCTCCTTTGTAAATTGATCATCACTAGAACAAATGATTCTGGCCCTATCGTATAAAGATTTTACTATCCCTTTTTTAACGCTTATAGAATGATTAGAGTCAAAATTCAAATATCTATTAGTGTGTGTTGGTTTGCGGTATACACTCGTTTCATACCCTGTAGATGTTTTATTAATAAGAACATCTAAAAATGGCAAAAAATTGTTATTTTCAATTTCAAATTTTATAGATTCCTCTCCTTCATTTATATTTTTTTTAAAATCATTAAGAGATATTAAATCATTAGGCCATATTGACAACGGTAGCTGCAACGCTAACGAAACGTTGAAATAAAGAATTTAAAAATATTGTGGTTTAATTTCCCAAGAAATTAAAAAAAGAACAGTCATATTAGTTTGAAAAGGGGTCACTTAATATGAATCACAGAATCATCACCTTCATAACCCCAGACTTACAAATAAAACACAGATCAGCCATGATAACTAAACTCCTGGACAAAATTAACGCACCACTCATATTTTTCTCAATAATCTTTATTTATTGTTAACTTAGTGTACGACTAGTAGGCTATGGACCGTGTTTGATACTGACAGATGTTATTTAAACTAGCTAGTGTCACATAATACCTTGTTTTGACAGTAATTCATATTAAACTTCGTTTTAGAGTAAATCGGTGTTAAATTTTTTTTAAGTGTTGATTAAAACAAAATTTCTGTAAGAAGCAAGCGTTTGTTTGTAATTGTTTTTATCATATGCATGTTTGGAAGTTCATTTGCGAGTAAAACAAGTAAGAAAAATGAACCGCCAAAAAAATTTGTCAATAAAGGAGGCAGTGCGAGCATGGACTCTCCTGGATGAAGGATATTCAATGCGACATGTTGCTGGTTTATTAGGAAGACATCATTCCAGTATCAGTCGCGTAGTGAGACGTCATAATGAAACAGGCTCGTACCTTCGAAGAACAGGACAAGGGCGAAAACGTTGCACTGATCAAATTGATGATCGTTTTTTGAGACAACGTGCTCTCAGAGACAGGAGAGTTACCAACAATCTGTTAAAAAATGAATTAGCGGATGTTCGCAACGTCGCTATATCATCTCGAACGGTTAGAATACGTTTACATGAAGCAGAATTGAGCAATAGAAGACCAGCCAAAAAGCCCTTGCTTACCAGAGAACACAAAGTTCAGAGATTGAATTTTGCAAGACTACATCAGAATTGGACCATCAATGATTGAAAACGGGTTATGTTCTCCGATGAAACCAGAGTTAGCCTTAAAGCTCCAGATGGACGTAAGCATGTCTGGCGAAGACGAGGAGAAAGGTTTGCTAGCTGTAATATCTCTCCTATCCCTCCTATCCCTCCTTTTGGTGGTGGCTCTAAAATGTTTTGGCGAGGTCTATGAATGCCCAATATTACTTAGATAACATTATTGTCGAACATGTAATGCCTTTTGCTCCATTTGTTGGGCCTAATTTTTTATTCATGCAGGACGACGCTCGTCCCCACGTGGCAAGACAGGTTATTGGTTACCTAAATGATGTTAATATCCCTTTATTAGAGTGGCCACCTAACAGTCCGGACATGAATCCCATAGAGCATCTATGGGACTATCTCAAAAAGAAGATTCGAAGTCTTAGACCTCCTGTTGTTAATCACAACCAACTTATAGAGGCCGTTATTGAAGAAGGGGAGATTATTCCGCAAGCGTTTGTTGAACATTTAATATCAAGCATGCCTCGACGCATGAATGCAGCAATAAGAAGTAGAGGAGGCCCTACACGGTATTAGGGTTCACCAAAATTCATTTATTGTGTTTCACATATTCTTTTTTCTTTTTTCAATTTGAAAGCATGATAGCTTAATTACGCATTTTCAGCAAAAACAAATTTTTAAAGAAAAAATAAGGCAAATTAATGCCATGTTAAGGTCAAATTCGACTAATTTTTAGGTATCCATTATTGTTTCAATTTAACTAAGTTTTATTTTGTGTTTATATTGTAAATATTTAGAATAATTAAAGTGGTGCGTTAATTTTGTCCAGGAGTTTATTAAAAATATTACGAATATTACGTCTATCTTTGCTAAAATACACTCTAAAATGGTGTGGTTTTCGTCAGGCAAATATCTCAAAGAATATTTGAGATATCGGGAATTTGATAAAAGATCGTTAAGGACCAGGATATTTCCTAAGAAAAGTTCTAAGCACCGCAACTGTATGGATAATATTTATAATTTTAATGTGCAAGTCAAAATTGAACTAATACTCCGAAAAATTGGTCTCAACCAATTAAATATTGATATTAAGTTTAGCTCAATTTTTGCAGCTCATCCCAATTTTCCTTTATGCTATTTCGAATCAAATGCGCCCTAGATCATAATTTTTGGTGGTCCAAGTCGAGTTTGAAATGGAATGTTACTTGTGAACCAGTCTATTAATTCAATGAATTGAATCATGTAAAATTTCAATTTCGCTGTTAACATCTCAAACCCCCAAATTATTCAAAACCTCCCGCTTCTCCAATCTTTATACCAGAAATTTTCTTAACTATAAATTAATTGCTTAGAGACAGCCTCTTCAACCCGCATTACCGACTAAACACGATGTTAAGGCTCTGTTTTCTTATTTAGATGCTTTTAGTGTTCGCACAGCTTTCTAATTGATAGAAAAGTGAATTATATATGAGCCTGTTGAACATGTAAGTCTCAGAAGCAGCATTAATAATAAACTAATTGCTGGATGAAGGTGCAGACAGATTGGATTAACTACAAGCTAAATTGTTCTACTACATCGATTTTCAATTAAAATAAATATTTAAAATACCGTGAATATCCGGTTATTTTAAATATTAAGTTATTTGTCAGCGCGATCCCAACAAATAATATTAGGCTCATTCAGTTTACTCCATTTTGTCAGCTCATCTCAAGTATTTTCAATAATGGGTAAAAATATCGAGCAAAACATTAAATTGGAATTTCGTGCCGAAGATACATACGATTTTCCACGTGAACCTTCATTTTTTTGACCCCACTTCATTTTCATTATTGTTTCAATAACATACTCTATTTGTGATTTAATTTGTTGGAAGTTTTATTGTTTATATTTTATTATTATTGTTGTTGTTGTTATTACGCGGCGGCGCGTATGAGCCGCTCTCTCACCTGCTTTTTCACCCTTATCTGTGCTTCCTTCTCTCTCTTACTCTCTCTTACCTGAGCCATAGCCATAGGTGTGTTCTTTTGTATCGGGATCCCTTCTAATTAGGTTCATTATAAAGTTAACCAATTTTTAGATAATATTATAAACACTAAAAAGTTGTAGGAGGTTTGCTGAAAGACGTCTGATTTAAGTATTTATTGTAAATAATTGTCTATTATTGAAAAAATCTGATATTTATAGAAAAACTGTATAGTAGTTTCGAAAGTAGACACTTCAAAGTGTTTAGTGGTAAAGTTTCATTGAATTATATTAATAGACTATGAGCCAATGGGGAAAAAAGTGTCGCGATTTGAAACAGCAGCAAACCCATTCAGAACGATAGTTTATCATGCCACCATCGGTCCCAGCACTATGGCGTACATTTTTTCTTGTGCAGACAAGCGCAGTGGAAAACTGAACATTTTATTTTTCAACCCCTGAAACCGTGATATAATAGTAGTAGTAGTATAATAGTAGAATCATAGGAGATCGGTCCATACTCTATGACGTTCAAAAATAATCGTTCGAAAAATCTATGAAAATTTTTAAAAACTCTTATTTTCCACCCTCTAAAATGGTGATTTCAAACTGTACGGCATTGGTCTCTGTATACAACAATATAAATACAACATACAACATATAAATAAAGATATGACAGAAGTTCCGTACAAAAAAGTTGTGGGAAATGCCGGGGAAATTGTTTCTTTACCGAGATTTCCCTACTCAAAAATGGTCACCTCCCGCACAAATACTTTTGCACGACATGATTTAATAATTTCTTCATAAATAAAAATTTATTGTAACCAATGCCATTCATTTTTACATGAGATTTCCCGCGTGAAAATAATTGTGTGCTAAAGCTAACAGTTGAAGGTAGTACATACATTTTTAGAAAATTTTGTTTTTTGACTATCCACACCATTATTTTTCTACGACATTATTTTTTTATATTAGGTATTTTATTCTAAAAGGAACCTATTGCACTAAATGTCGTACAGTTCCAGATGATCTTTTTTGAGTAGGAAAATCTCGGAAAAGAAGCAATTTCCCACGGCTTTTCACACAACTTCAGTCAAATCTTTATTTATATGTTGTATAATCTACAGAAGCCAATGCCGTACAGTTTTAATCACCCTTTTAGAGGGTAGAAAATAAGAGTTTTTGAAAATTCTCCTAGATTTTCCGAACGATTATTTTTGAACGTCATAGAGTCTGGACCGATCTCCTATGATTCTACTATGAAATGTAACAAACGGCGTACAGTTTCATATCACGGTTTCAGGGGGCGAAAAATGAAATGTTAAGTTTTCCACTGCGCTTTTCTGCACAAGAGAAAATGTACGCCATAGTGCTGGAACCGATGGTGACATGATAAACTATCGTTCTGAATGGGTTTGCTGCTGTTTCAAATCGCGACACTTTTTCCCCATTGGCTCATAGTCTATAATTTCGAAAAAAGATATAATTGGATGAAGTCTAAAAAAAAACAAGTAAAATTGAGCTTGCAAGAAAACGAGATTTTTAAGAATCATTTCTTTAAAATTCGAAATGATGGCTTTGCTTTTATAATGATAATTTTTTATGCTCATTTGCAATGCTAAATCTAGAAGGAATTATCGCTGGTATAAGTATTAATAAACGAGGAATTATAATTGTTTTTTGACTTTTTAGCTCTAGTTTTTTATAAATAAATAACTGATTTTACAGTTAGAAAATCTACTTTTTCAAATTTCAAAGTATTCCCATCTGAAAGCTGAGATCTTTTTCTACATTTTACATGTTTACATTTACTTTTTCAGAATGTTATAAGCCTAAAATGATTAACTTTTAAGTCAAGCGGTTAATAAATTTGGCTCCCTGGCCGTTCGCGAGTAACTACGAATTGACTAGCACTGACATTAATTTTATATCGAAAACTTTTCAATTTACAGGAAACCTTTCAGATAAATTTGTAGATAAATGTATCAGCTACAATTTTTGATTGAAATTTCTTTTTGTATTTTCATTATTTAAACAATTAGAGTGAAAAAGCAAACAAAAAAAATGTACTCAGCGATTTTCCGGAAAATTGCATGCCTAGCATCGTAAAATTTTTCTCATGCTGAACACAACCTTTTAAATACTCAACTTTAAACTTTCAAGTTTTTTGTATTTTGTGTGAGGTTTTATGTGTACTTTGACTAGGCTATTAACCAATTGTTAACCAAGATTTGCCTTATTCTGACTGGCAATCAACTAAAATGAAGATAATATATATAAAATGGCTAGACACCCCTTGTGGGGTTGCGCCGCTTCCTAGATCCGCTTTCTGGGGTGGATCAATCCCCTTCATTTCATTATTTTCTCGCTTATTTTTTCCATAGTCTCCTATCCCTCGTTTTTTCTTTCCATCTGACGATTCCTATCCTTCTCAAATCTTCCTCCACCTCCTTCAGCCACTTAGGTCTGGGTCTTCCTTGCCTTCTCCTACCACCTGGTTCCCACTGTAGCATTGAGCAAGCGACTGGTACTGGACCATACATGTCCGAGCCATTTTATTATTTGTCTCTTTATTCTGTTTACTATATCTTCCCCGTTCATTTCTCTCAGTATTTCATGATTCATAGGTTGCCTGTATTCATTGTCGTCGGTTTTTATTGGCCCTAGAATTGTTCTCATTATTTTTCGTTCTAATATCCTCAACTCCTCTTCATCTCTTTTTGTCATTGTTATCGTTTCTGCTCCATACATTATCACAGGTCTTATTATTGTGTTGTTAATGTTAAATTTAGTGTATCTTGTCAATAGATTGCTTCTCAATAGTTTCTTATTGCATAGTATACCCTATTAGCAGCCATTATTTTTTCGTCCATCTCTGATCTTCGTTCCCCCTTACTGCTGATCGTGACACCCAGATATTTGAATTTTTCCACTTCCTCAAATTAATATTCCCCTATTTTTATCACTTTGTTTTCACACTGCTTACCAACTCTCATTATTTTTGTTTTGTTTCTATTTATTTTTAATCCCATTTTTTCCCCTTCTTTTGTTAATTCTAGTAGCATTTGTTTCATGATATTCCTTCTTTTCGTTACTATCACTATGTCGTCTGCATAGGTGACTATCTGGCCCCCGCTCGTTCTTAAATTTCCCTTGTTCACATTTCTAAGAACATGCTCCAGAGCCAAATTAAATAGTGTTGTTGATAGACCGTCACTCTGTCTTACGCCTCTATTAGATACAAAGCCCTCCGTTTCTCCCTCACCTGTAAGTATCTTCACTTTTGACTCCTTCATAGTCATTGGAATTAATCTTCTCAACTTATTTTCTATCCCCTGTTCCTTCAGTCCTCTCATCAGTTCACTCCGTCTTACTGAATTAAATGCTTGTTGGAAATCTATAAATAGCATTTCTATTTCCATTTTGTATTCATGGGTCTTTTCCATTATCTGCTTGATAGTATGAATATCGTCAATTGTAGACTTTCCGGAAAATTGCATGCCTAGCATCGTAAAATTTTTCTCATGCTGAACACAACCTTTTAAATACTCAACTTTAAACTTTCAAGTTTTTTGTATTTTTTGTGAGGTTTTATTTGTACTTTGACTAGGCTATTAACCAATTGTTGAGATGTGGTTGAAGATTTGCCTTATTCTGACCGGCAATCAACTAAAATGAAGATAATGGTAATTGAAAATATTCGTGGTCGATCACGATCAGCTAATACAAAGGGTGGTGTTTCATTAAAAAAAACTGTTGACGGTATCACTAAAAAGTTCTCCGCACTGCTACAAATTATTCTCTTGAAAAATCGTAGCTTTGAATAAAAAATTTTGACTGCTTCGGAACTTTTGATCTTACTGTTACTGTACTAGATTGTTCACTTCACATTTATGAGATATTTAATATTAAAATACTGACGAAAGTTTTTGCTCGAACTGTTTCTTCTTGTAAAATAAAAGACTTAACGGAAGCATTTCCCCCAGCGATTTTGATGCAACTTCTCTGGCAATGGAAAATAAATTTCTTCGACCCTTTTGCGAAAAATTCGTAAAATTGTGAACCGAAAAACTCATAAGCACACACAATCGACTCCTGCATCTTTGTGCCCTCGGTTGGTTGACAAAGGTAAGTTGTTGCCCTTAAGGTTCTTCAGAAAGGCGTTTGGAAACTGCTTTCATACTTCATACTGTGTATCAATGAAGTTCGTAGACAGAAAAAATTGTTTTCAAGTCAGAGGCGTAACAAAATATTTCCACAAATTCAATTCAAAATAAAACAAAATAGTTTTTATAAAGCTACTTAAATAATTTATCCTTCTTAGCGCGCACCTGTTTTATATTCAAATTTTGTAGAGTGATACGTCAAAACAAAAACAATGAGTGATGAGTTTACATCTCCCAAAAACTCCAAGTGTCTAGACCGACATCGCAGAGATTAATAAGGGCACCTGATAAGCATGAAAAAGTGTTTTTTTTTGTAATTTTGTAACTGCGGGTCGTTCAAAGTTTTCCAGACATGGATGAAGGTGGAGGTTGAAAAAAGACGAGTAATAAAAAATTTAAATTAAGGAGACGAAAGATAATGATGGAAAAAACTGTCTCTTCCAAGTGGTTGTTATGATATTTTGAGTCAAATTTTTCTCACGACGAGATTATGACGAAATTATGAAATTTTATATTTTAATGAAGCTCTGCAATTTAATTAAAAAATGGATATTTTATAGCAACAAAATTCTTATTACTTTGAAGATATTTTTAGTAGGTAGGTATACAAGATATGAATCAAATTTTTAACATTCATACAATTTCACGGAAGTTTTCACACTCCTTTTTTGTGTTACTGATAAATTTTTTCTTTATTCGATGAATCCTGTAACCATATTGGTGGATTGATTCCTGTCGCCCACCTTGTTTTAAGCCAAAATAACGGATATCGATAAATTGCAGGCTTTGCTTTAATTGGTATTAAAAAACTTCCTTCATTACCTGCCAAATCCTCTTCGATTCTCTGGGAATAAATCCGGTTTAATTACCTGTATCGTCGCTTTATTCCAACTTTTCTATTCAACCAACTTTTTATCTACAATACAAGGATGAGGGTAAGTTAGAACAGTTTTCAGAAATGGGTGGATACTTGGGAGCGAGAATTGTGAACGAATCTTTTGCGAGTTACTTCAACGAAGTATAATTCTAAAAGTTGGTGACATGAAAAATGCGTGAACTTTCACTTTCGTTACTTCGTTAGATTCTAAATGGAAGAAAATTAAAGTTTTCTCATATTTTAGAAAATAAACTTCCAAAACCTTATTCTATTGGAAGTTTTTTTCTATATTTTCGATTTATAGAGCACTTCTGGGAGTTCGAAAAAAATTTAATAATCACAAAGCCGGAAAATTTTGTAGTAGGGTAGTTAATTCTTTTGAATGCAAATGAAATAGTGACAAAATTGTGAGAATTTCTTGTGACTAATTGTCATTTTAGTGAATCGTGTTATAAATGAATGTCGAACAACTACTTCCCTGGCTATATATCACGGATTATATTGAATTGCACAAGTGATAAATGCAGAGAACAAAGACAAGCCATACTTTGTTCTAGTGCGGATGTTAAAATAATTTCTATTTGTAAAAGTATAGTTAAAAATATTGTAAACTTTGTATAGTTGAAATAATACACTTCTTGGTGTGCGTCATCGATTGTTAATGTCTTTCTAACACATTACGTAGGAAGAAATGGAAAAAAAGGCAGGTCTGTGATTAATCCTAATCAAAATATCACAATAATGAACCGTTTAAATGTATTACAAACGTTAACCCTAATCTTTGACTTACAAAAATTTGATTGGTTGATGTTTAGATTACGCTCAAGCTCAACCTATCAATCGAGAGTTTAAAATACTATGAAGGCGTTACTTTCTTGCGTCTTTTTCTGCTGTCACACTGACAGTTCTTGACAGGTCTGTACTTTGTTGTTTACGGTCAATTATTATTTATAAAAAAGTGAATATTAATCTTATTGTTTTATTTATATGAATAATACAAAAATATGCATGAATACACGGAAAAACATCAGTATTTTGAAAGTTCTCAAGTATTTTCAGTTAGAAAAAGAAGCTGGTAATTATTAATTGTATAGCCTTTTCGAATTTGGCTAAATACAATCCTGATGATCTTATTTATCAAATTTAAGGTTAGCTATATGTCAAAATAGCAAATAAAATAAACGACATGCCGAAAACCTGGATATACGTCACAATCGATGACGCACACCAAGAAGGGTATTATTTTAACTATACTGTAGTGTTATTCACTTGAGGCCATCGCCTTTAGTGTAGTTGTAGGGAACTCCAAATTGTTAGTATACCTGCTAATTTATTCAGTGTCAGTTTTTAGTTTTCAATCACGTCAAAATGTCGTAATAATACTCAGTAATAATATAACAAGAGAGTGAATTATCACTGTGGCTTTTATTTGCCTAGCAAGTGTCAAATAGTTGTCAAAATAATTACCTAATTGTGTCAACGCGATATATAAAATGGGTGAAAATCATCGGCTTAGTACCTTTTCTGATGAAGAAATAACAAAAAAAAATTGTGAATCAAAAAATAATCTAGTCAAATATAACTCGTGAGTTCCATAAATTAGAAAATAATTTGACATATTTTGTTTAAAATTGTTGCCATTTGTAAATAGCCAGATGAAGAAGAAGAAGATTGCCTGGCAAAAAGTTTTCAAAAAATCTGTCAAATTATTTTCAATTTATTCTCACTCTCTTGTTATATTATTACTGACAACTAACTGACACTTGCTAGGCAAATAAAAGCCACAATGATTATTCCCGAGAATAATCACAAGAGATTTATTCCCACTATAATAATGACATAATTGGTTGAAACTTACCCTTGTGACAAATAAAGAAGCATTTCATTGGTTTTAAGAAACGTCAAAAAATAATCAACGTTATTTCGCTATTTATTACCAAATACAATAGTTCTTTGGCAGTAGAGCAGTTTGAAATCTCTTCCCAATTAACCTACAGACAATTTTCAACACATACTTCACATCCTCGCCCGCATTCTATGTATGTATGTATTTTGGGGTGACATTCACTGAGACATATAAGATCTATTTTGCCCCCTTACTTCTACTCAGTTTCTGAGGAGAGTCTCAGAAACTAGTAGTTCCTTTAGTCCTATTTCCCGGAGGAATTTTAGGATGTCTGCAGGCTTCAACTTAGGTAAATGTTCTTCTACTATCCAGTAATCTCCTAGGTGCTGTGTCCTAGGAATCTGAATTGCTGTGCAGTTGGAAAGTATGTGGATGGAGGTTTCTTCATTCATTCCACAAAATACGCATTCTTCTTCCTCCAGTATTTTGAGCTTTTTCAGGTGCCCATTCAGGCGACAATGTCCCGTTAGGATCCCTGTTAAAACTCAAAGCGCAGTTTTACTTTGATCTCAACAGGTTGTAGTCACCCAGAAGAATCTTTCATTGTAAAAGCCCTACTAGATCTTTCCAATGGTTAGATCTTCTCTTTTTCTCGGCTTTACTTATTTCTTCCAATATTACATTGGGGCGGATTCCGCAAAAGGGTTCAGGCCCCCAGAGGGGGACTCTTTGCTAGTTCATCTGCTATTTCATTTCCTTCTATTCCAGTATGTCCTGGAATCCATAGTAAGGTGACTATATTGTTCTCGCCTAGTTCATTGAGTTTGTCTAGGCATTCCCACACCATTTTGGAACTGATTACACAAGAACTCAGTGCTTTAATGGCTGCTTGACTATCCGACATTATTATAATCTATTGTCTTCTGTATCCTTTATCAATATTGAACTGGGCGCACTTTCTTATGGCGTGGATTTCCGCTTGAAAGATACTTGGGGTTTTTCCCAAGCTTCCAGAGTATTTGGTTCCTGGCTCGAGCACTCCTATCCCAGTTCCTTCTATTGCTTTTGAGCCGTCTGTGTACCATTTAATGGCATTCTTTCCAAGTCTGGTAATGGTATTTGGATCCCATTCCTTCTTGTTGCCTAATTCCGTAACGAATTTCTTTGAAAAGTTATACTTTTTCATCATACCGTCTTGTGGCATGTCCCAGATTGTCTGATTTCTAAGAAGTGAGGTGGTGGTTTTTTTTTAATGATTCCCTCTCTACTTAGTCTGTATCTTGTTCTTTTTGCAACGCTTTCCACCACCATATGTAGGGGGGTGAGGTTAAGAATCACTTCCATGACTGCCGTTGGGCATGTTTTCATTACTCCTGTAATGCATATATAGGTTTATCTTTGAATTTTGGAGGGATTTTCTCTCGTCGCCAATAGACTAGTTCTACTACTCCACGCAATGGCTCCATAAGTGATTATTGGTCTCACTATGGCAGTGTACATCCAGCTTAGGATTTTTGGGTTACAGCCCCAGTTTCTTCCTTTCAGATTTCTGCACACCATTAGACCATTTTTGCCTTGTATGTAATCTCCTTTTCGTGTTTGTTCCACAGGAGTTTACTGTCTAGAGTTAAACCTAGATACTTGACTTCTTGTCTCCATTCAATCTCGTTCCCATCAAGTTTTATGGTTTTGAGGTTGAGTTTTCTTTTCTTAGTGAAGGCTATCAAGATGGTTTTAGTGGGGTTGATGCTAAGTCCCACTTGCCTACACCAGCTATTTGTATAGTTCAGACCCTTCTGTACAATATCACAAAGGGTGTTTTCGAATTTCCCCCTGGCTGTTATGACAATATCGTCGGCATATCCTTGGCAGAATACTCCGAGATCCGTCAAACCACACAGGAGTTCGTCAACCGTAAGACTCCACATCAATGGGGATGCTACTCCTCCCTGTAGGCATCCTCTGCAGATGGAGACAATGTCTTTGCTCGTCCTCGTCTCTGCTACTCTTGTGGTGAGCAGTTCCGACATCCATTTGGATGTTGTGCTGTCTACACCTCTTCTGTTTAATGCTCTTTTGACAGCCTCATGTGGAGTATTGTCAAAAGCTTCTTCTATGTCCAAAAAGGCACATACTACAGTTTCTTGGTTGTCTAGAGAACCTCGGATATCCTCCGTCAGCTATACCAGTGCAGTCTCCGTACATCTGCCTGCCCGGTAAGAATGCTGACATGGGTGGAGAGGTAGTCTTTTTAGGATTTCCGTTCTAATATGGTTATCAATAGCCTTTTCCATCGTTTTGAGTACAAACGATGTTAGACTAATTGGTTTGAAGGATTTGGGGTTTGTTGTGTCCCTTTTTCCAGTTTTTGGAATGGAGGTTACTATTGCCCTTCTCCATGCTTCAGGTATATAACCCAGTTCTAAGCTGCTTCGACTAATTCTAACCAGATGCAGTAGAGTTTCGTCTTGTTCTTTCTGGAGCAATGCTGGGAAAATTCCATATGCTCCTGGTGCCTTGAAAGGTGAAAAGGTGTTCATGGCCCATTTCAACCTATCGTTACTACAAATGTGTTTGGCCATTGTAATACTTTCTCTCGAAGGCCTATTGTGAAGCCCATTCTAACACAATAACTATTTAATTTGAAACAAAACATATAAGAACGTCAATTATAAATGAATAGAACCGAAAATGTATGGTGAGCTATATGAAAAAATATTTTCTTTTGTGATTTTTGAAGGATGAAATTACGTTTAAATTCTGTTGATTCTGGCTTAACTAACTTCTATAAATCTCCTTAGATATAGCATATTTTATTGTCAAAAATAACTTTTTTTAATTCCACTGAGCTTTTAAGTAATTTTACATCGTTTTCTGAATTATGTGATATTTGCCAAGACCCCCCATCTCCCCGACGTAACATTTGGTGAAATTCATCTCGATCCCTCCCTGAACATACAATTAATTAATGGACGCCCCCAACTCATAAGTAGAGCATGGATTTTTAAGCATTAAAAAACTTAAAATAGGCGCTTAAAAACGCTCAAAATTTTCTGAAAATAAGCTCATAAATACGCATGAAATTTAAAAAAAAAAGCAAGGAAAAGTAATTTATAAAAACGAATATCTTTATCAATATAACACAGTTTTACACAAAAAACATAAAAATAAAAGTCATTTCGTCATAAGATAATGTAAATAAAGAAACTACTTTTTCCTAAAAAAAGCAGAAACTTACTTCTTGCAAAAAAAAACACTAAATAATAGGAACGAATTAAACTTTAAACATTACAAACTATTCGTCTTTGAATAAATCAATAACTAATTGTTTTTCTAAATTGTCAACAGTGAATCCGATTCTTCTATCACTCAGCACAAATTTTAAATGAGAAAAACTTCGTTCAACATCCACGCTGATAATTGGTACATATTTAAATTTAGGAACAATAGTTGCATCTATCGCAAGATCTTCAAAACATTTCCTTTAATAACATTTGCTGTTTGGTTTAAAGCCGAGGGTATCCACAATCGGCCTACGGAATTCCCCGAACAATAGACATGTGCTGGGTAACGCTAGTACGATGTTGTCACGTTATAATATAAAGTAAATTAATCGGAAATTGACAAATATATATTAAAAAGTGACATACCGAGAAGTAAATGTACAAAATTAGCACGAAATACACCACTAATTGTTAAAATAAATAAATGCATTAAAACTGAAAAAAGGCATAATGGCACAAAAACAAATTGACCCTGTGAATTCTCTTATTAAAATTCTTGCATATATGTGATCAAAATACATCTGTCATCAAAAATTACTTATGGCATAATAGCTATAAATCCGCGCTCTACTCATAAGTTTTGCTTCTACAAAAAATCGCACAGCGCTGCTAATGAAGTTCCAAAAAGGTATATTTTTAACCTCTTAACTATAGATGTTGAAACCTCGAGTGAAACGTTCTGCTTCCATAAACTAGGAGGAAGGAATCCACATTGCGTGAGTTAACTCCTGTGGCAATTAGCCTTGTTTCTTTTATGGAAGGCGATGGTTTAAAAAGCCAATCTACTCACTCTTTTTCGTTCACGTTAGTCTTTTTAATACCCACTAAAAAGCAATGTCTTTTAGTGTTATTTTATTAGATATTATTTTTATTATTCTCCTTGCGCATTATCTGTTTTATTAAAGATATTAAAAACTATGTAAATAGATCATATTTTCATCACTTACAACGTTACTACCATCATCTCGTTCCCTACCATATATTAATATTCCGCTCCGGATGTTTCTAAAAGGATTTGGATTTCATTTTCTATTTTAATATTCTTTCATCCCTGCCGTCTCTTTAATGGAATTAAAACAGTCTTTTTGGGAAATGCAATTTGATCGTGATCATGATCAAATTTTTTAATTAAAAAAAATTTATATTGAAAAGTTGATTAAAGGATATTTCCAGGATACATTTTTGCCCCAATTAGCATCAGATGTTTCAACCTTCTAAAAGCTATTATTTGCGTTGAACAAGCTTATTAGTGTGGATGATTATTTCATATTTACCCAGAGAATGTTAATCAAACCTATTGAACGTATACAATATATTTGTGATTCCATTTTGAGATAATCGACTGCCTAGAGCAGTATTAAAATATTTCCCCTGTAAAACAAAAAACCAATCTCACTCCATTTTTCATAGTAGAGCATGGAGGCGACAGCGCAAAACTAAGTCTATTAGTTCTGTGGATGACGTTGACAGATGACGGCTAAGTGTTGACAGATGTCTGTTTAGTGGTGACAGGGGATATTTATGCGGTGATGTCACCATAAGGTTATAAGGGCCAACTGCACCGGTGCTACTTAGGGGGAATCTATCGGCAGCGATTTGACAAAATATCGAAGTATTTTTGGCAAAGAATTTTGAAGTAATGGATGTATTGAAAATAAAGAAAAAAATATATCATGTAGATTAATGTTGAACTTAGAGTTCTCATTGAATAAAAACTTTGAAATGCTAACCAAATTTTGTTGAAAAAAATATGAAAAATACACATATTAAGCAAAGTTTAAGCCCTTGTAAAGAATTAAATATGGATTAAATGGAAAAACTAATTGATAAGAAGTCTAATTTGAAGCTTTATGAATACTATATAAAAATCTCAGAATCCTCAAATTACTTATGACCGTACAATTTCTTATTGAAATTCGGTTGCTACCACTAAAATATCGGATAAAAATCCATCTCTCGCTTTTCTATCCTTCTATGACTACTGACATTGTCTCTCTGCTTCGGTAGTCGCGTGCCGTTCCATTGTTGATACAACGCTCGCCGGTCTCGGAGGTCTCCCAGTTCAGTACTGACGAAGCTTATAGAGTAGCACGTGAACCAAAATCCGCATGGACCGCTTGGCTACCTACATGTTGCGGAGCTTTCATATTTCTAATAAAATTTTCGTTATGTGAACTTAAACGTGAGGACGTAGGGAAACAAAAAAATATACAAACCATAATTGTGCAAGGTCGAATTTGGTAGATGCCCCTTAAACATTTAAGTAAGACTTGGGAAGTATGTGTGACTGCACCGCGTCGTAAGTCGTTGTAATGAATGTATCGTCGATGGATACTTTGGTAGATTATAGGTGTGGAAGGGCCTCTGAATAGGTGGTGTTGGTGGTCACTCGGAGGGTCATCTTACAGGAATAAAACAACTACCAGTAGCACTGGGATACGTTCGATTTATTACTTAAACTTACTAGAGTTGAAATAATACCCTTCTTGGTGTGCGTCATCGATTGTGACGTATATCCGGGTCTTCGGCATGTCGTTTATTTTATTTGCTATTTTGACATATAGCTAACCTCAAATTTGATAAATAAAATCATCAGGATCGTATTCAGCCAAATTCGAAAAGACAATGGAATTAATGATTACCAGCTTCTTTTTTTTGACTGAAAATACTGGAGAACTTTCAAAATACTGATAATTTTCCGTGTATCCATGCATATTTTTGTATTATTCAAATGTATATAACAGTAAGATTAATATTCACTTTTCATAAATAATAATTGACCGTAAGCAACAAAGTACACACCTGACAAGAACTGTCAGTGTGACAGTAGAAAAAGACGTGAGACACATTGCCGCTACGAAAGTAGCGCCTTCATAGTATTTTGAGCTCCCGATTGATAGGTTGCGCTGGCGCGTAATCTAAACATCAACCAATCAAATTTTTATAAGTCAAAGATTAGGGTTAACGTTTGTAAAACATTCAAACGGTTTATTATTGTGATATTTTGATTAGGATTAATCACAGACCTGCCTTTTTTTCCATTTCTTCCTACGTAATGTGATAGAAGTAGATTAACATTCGATGACGCACACCAAGAAGGGTATTATTTCAACTATACTATACATTATACTACTCATTACTTGATATTCATATTCTAACATTCCCATTAACATTAACCCTAATATTAATAGTAATTGTTAAAACACTATCGTTTGCATATTTATAGGACAAGTCAAGTTCATCATAAGTAAACATAAATAATATTATTTATGTTTATTTCACTCTCTGAACTTGACTTCGCACGTGCGACCTTCCTACTTCTTATTTATGTAACGATTCAACTATCTTATGATTTATTGAAATTGGCTGCAAGGGAATTTATGTCTTTTGTTTAAATATTATTGTTAACTTATTTTATTGACCAAAAGGCATCACATCGTTCTCAACGTAAGTCAAAGTGTAGGTTCTACCTAAGTCCTAATTATGTGAAAGTACCTAAGGTTATGTCTTGGCACTTGGCAGACCAAATTATCAAAATATAGAGATGTTAGTTTATAAAATCGAACAAATTGGAATTAATAATGGATATAGAGCTTTTTGATTACCTTTACAAAATGGAATTAATTGAATAGATTATTCCCAGATAAGATTTGGGCATAAATCACTGGGAGACGCAGCTCTTCATTTACTTGCTTATAAGTATTTTATATTATTTATATTTTATATATGATTGTTATTCTTAGTATCAGAATTTAATGTCACATTTCAATTTTCACCAAAATCAAAATCCCTGTCCGCCTTTCCACATCCTGTCTTTAGTCGACTTAGCTAATAAGACTCGGTGCTGTTGAATTACACCAAGTTTTACTTAATAAATAAAGTTTCACTTATGAAAGTATTACTTAGAAGAAGAAACGGTGCAGTTGGCCCCTAACTTTTCCAAAAATGTATCAACGTAGCTAGCGAAATTTTAATTTCAAAAATATCGAGGGCATAAAAGGTTTCCTTTATGTCTCCAATAGGGTGGAAATATCACAAAAGGTTAAAAAGCATATGAATTATATTGTTCCGAACACCTAAATACCGAGTTAATGGATTGTGTAGCTCTTTTTTTGTGTTTCTTCAACTTTTAAAATTGTAAACTTACATCGATGCTTTTCCGTAGCTACGAAATGGATTTACTCGAGTTTTTAAAAAATCCATTCCAACATATACCTACTATTTTCGGGTTATCTAGATTTATAGTGAAGTTTAATTGTTTGAGAAAGAGTTACCGCACTTTCAGCTCGTAAAACAGTTGAAAACTAGCAAAAGATTTAGTGTGAATTGTTTCATGTGCTCGGAATCAGGCGCAGGGGAAAAGTATCGGAAAAATGATAGAATTTAGCAAAAATTGGAAAAATGTTGGAAAACAGGAAGTTATTTGTACAAAAAAATGTTCTCCGCAAATCACTATGAGATTTTGACATACCCGACAATAGCTATTTACCTAACAAGTGCGGAAAATGAATTTTTCCGCACGAGTCGGCCGTTCACCGAACGACGCTTAGCGGAGTTCGGTGAAGCAGCCGAGTGCAGAAAATCATTTTCTGCAAGTGTTAGGTACAATAGTTTTTCTACGAGCGTGAGGAAAGTCAGCAGAACTAATCAAAAGTTGAGATATTTTTATCCGATTATAAGTGCTTATAGTTTAATTAGAAACATATTTTATTAGATTATTGATAGAGTAAACATAAAGTAAAATATTATTAACAATAATAGTTACATGTCAAAATCTAATTATCTAATTATTTATATTATAATTTATTGTAAAAGTACAATTATTTGCATTACTTAAATTTATAGCAGATGCTAGTTGCTTGTTAAATGGACGTAATTTTGGATTTGTTGCACTTCGTTTTCACACAGTGCGGAAAATTATTTCCCTACGGTGCGGAAAATTATTTCCACACGGTGCGGGAAAATTAATTTTCCACACTAAAATGTGTGTGGAAAATTCAATTTTCCGCCCGCTCGTCGAAAATAGCTATTTACCTAAAAAGTGCAGGAAATGAATTTTTCCGCACGAGTCTGCCGATCACCGAACTACGCGTAGCGGAATTCGGTGAAGCAGCCGAGTGCGGAAAAACATTTTCCGCAAGTGTTACGTACAGCACTTTTTCTACGAGGGTGAGGAAAGTCAACAGAACTAATCAAAAGTTGAGATATTTTTATCTGATTATAAGTGCTTATAGTTTATTTAGAAACATATTTTATTAGATTATTGATAAAGTAAACATAAAGTAAAATATTATTAACAATAATAGTTACATGTCAAAATCTAATTACCTATCTAATTATTTATATTATAATTTATTGTAAAACTACAATTATTTGCATTGCTTAAATTTATAGCAGATGCTAGTTGATTGTTGACTATTTCCACACGGGGCGGAAAATTATTTCCACACGGTGCAGGAAAATTAATTTTCCTCACTAAAATGTGTGTGGAAAATTCAATTTTCCGCACGCTCGTAGAAAAAATTTCTTAAAGAAAAAGTCAAGCTTTTTTCAAGAAACAAAAGATAAACGAGATGTGACGTTTTGCGAATGTCAAACCCGTGTTTTAAATGCTGTTGTAGCGACGGAAATAGAAAAAATAAGTTGTATAATGTAAGTATATCCTTCAGCTAGCATAAAATCATGGCTATTATTCACGATTATGCCTGAGGATCGCAACATTATAGTATATTCTTCAACGAGTGCATGATGGCTATTATTCACGCGGATGGAGTTTCCAAAACAAGGGAGCGCAGCGAGTGAGTTTTGGAATCATCCAAGTGAATAGTAACCATTCTACACAAGTTAAAGACTATACTTTCTCCACAACTAAAAAGAAAAAACTTCCAGTGGGGATCGAACCTCGATCGTCCGCGCCATAGTCAACCACCACTAGGCTATAGAGCATATTTATAAAAATGTGAAGAGTAAGTCATATTTTTAAACGGAACCCTTACATTTATTAATGAAATTAATTCCGGGAGGCGTACATATTCACTATCGCTACTCTTGTCCAATTTTTCTCTTATAATACGTAAAATTATGATTTTATAATTGTTTTGACGTTTCAAGCGACGCGCTGTCATATGCGATTTGCGTTCTTAGGTATTTGACGTTTTAAGGAGACAATTTGATTTATTCATTTTAGCGTGAATTCTGATAATAATAGAATGTGATTGGCTAACGAGAGTGATTTCTTTTTATTATTCACTGGTGTGAAGAATTTATATCATTATGCAGCTAAATATGTAGAAATAATTTGTGCGTTATTATTTAGTCGTGTAGAAACACGATTATCAATTACTTTACTTCAAAATTACTTCATTAAACAGTGGTATGTGTTAATTTCTACATGTCTTTTTGTCAAAGCCATTCCCTTCCGTCTCCCACCGTCCCTTTTATGGATGACTAGATTACAGTTTTTGTGTTGTACCAATCTCCAGCTATTCCATATTTCCACTATTATTTGTATCCGTAAACGGAACAACGTTTTGCGGTAGCGTCGTTGTGGAAGATCAGTAATTAAAGATCCTTGTGATGAGGGTTTTATGTTTGTTGGACGGCAAAGCAGGGATGTTATTTGTTTTAAATGTAGAATGCGAGGCACAATTGCAATTTAAGTTAAAATTTATGTCGAAATCGTTAGTAACTCCGACAAATTGCGCTTTGGGGTGTTTATGATGAAAATCACTCATTTGAAAAACAGTTGTGCATTTCCTGTAACGGATTTCTGTTTTTGGGTAGTTTAATCATCTGGTTTTCTAAGACAAAGACTAAGTTTTGTGCCAGCTGTGTAAAAGGACTTTCTCAATAACGGACCTATATAAAGAAACGCGGACATACAAATTAGTTAACAAAAGATATAATATTTTTTTAAATTATCTCCTTGTCCGGTCACCTTTCCATATTTCAACGAAAGTTGAGAATGTGTAATCAACCTACTTGTATTGATACCCTTATATATACAGGTTGTTTCATTGGGATAGGGCCTAACTTCAACTGTGGATGGGGATCACTTAGGTGCTTCCAAAAACCTATATTTAATGTGTCTTCTGCACTTTATAACCGAGATACAGAGTTTTTTATAAAATTATCCTATTTCTTTCGAACCTCATACCTTCCGTGTTACCCCGTATATTATTTTGAAATTTGGTACCCGTAATAATCATTACCTAGAAACTCCATCAAAAGCATCTCCATTATGATAATGCAGGTCCGGCTTAACAAAAAAATTTCAAAACTCGTTTTTCCTAAAAACAACACCCTGATATTGAGTATAAGAAATGAGAGTATAAAAAATAGAATCTACTTATTTCCTTTTTATTTTCCGCAGACAATATTACTACCAAAAATTTACCGCCAAGGTTATAAGTTATGGTATCGGAGAGGTTTTTTTTATTTTTTAGCATGAAATTAAATTTATTTAATGCATTTAGAGAAACATCCTAAAAATTCAATTAGGTGTGTATGTTTACGAGTACAGACCACTGAAAAATGTGATTACAGGGCCGTACTTGTCAATAGATTTGAAAGTATATTCACGATAATAAATAACATCCCAATAGATACAACACAAGTTCCATTTTGTCACCGAACCGAATAATAATATATTACCTATACAGGGTGTATTCAAATGACACAACGTTTGCATGTAGATTCTTCTCGTAAAATTGCACAAAATGATATAAGGATTAAGGGGTTCAGCACATTTACTTTTCGAAATTCAATTAAGTGTGTATGTTTACGAGTACAGACCACTGAAAAATGTGATTACAGGGCCATACTTGGGATATACTTATTCAATGTTTCGAATATTTCGAACACCCTGTATAAGGATATGTATTTGGAAACTATGCACTCCTACATCCAGAATAACAAGAGTGAAATACGAGAAATAAACTCTTAAATCGAAAGTATATGCTACCGAGATCGAAAGCGGAGAAGAACTTTTTCGAAGAATAGAGAATGCCTGCGGAGAAATCAGAAATAATCCAGATGTGATCAGAAGGTCCGTTCGCAATATTACAAAAAGGGCAAGAAAGTGCATAGAGCAGAATGGAGGTCATTTTGAGCCATTTTTGTACTTTAGACTTGCTCCGTTTGGACAAAATACTGTTAGAATTTCTTGTTTTTTTTTCAGGTCAATTAATAAAATTAAAAATCTCTCCGTTTTTTGGAGTATTAGTTTATTTCTCGTATTTCACTCTTGTTATTCTGAATGTAAAAGCGCATAGTTTCCAAATAAATATCCTTATACAGGGTGTTCGAAATATTCGAAACTTATTGAATGAGTATATCCCAAGTACGGCCCTGTAATCACATTTTTCAGTGGTCTGTACTCGTAAACATACACACTCAATTGAATTTCTAGGATGCTCAACTAGATGCATTGAATAGATTTCATTTCAAGCTAAAAAATAAAATAAAAATCCTCTCCGATACCATTGTTAACCCCCAAAACGTGCATAAATTATAAATTTGACGGTAAATTTTTGGTAGTAAAATTGTCTATGGGACAAGAAAAAGAGAATAAGTAGATTCTATTTCTTATACTCTTTGCAATTGTGAAGAGCAATTTCAAAAATATATATATACAGGGTGTTGTTTTTAGGAAAAACGAGTTTTGAAATTTTTTGCTATGCCGGACGTGTATTATCTTCATGGAGATACTTTTAATGGAGTTTCTAGGTAATAGTTATTACGTGTACCAAATTTCAAAATAATATACAGGGTAACTCGGAAGTTATGAGGTTCAAAAGAAATAGGATACATTTATAAAACACCCTGTATCTCGGCTATAAAGTGCAGAAGATACATTAAATATAGGTTTTCCAATGAAACACCCTGTATATAGAAAAAAATTGATAACTATTCATTTAATGATAATATTCTGAAGTTCAAAGCTTGCAACTGGTCTTACTGCTAACTGTGATTCATACGACTGCCATAACAGTCGAGTGTTATACCAGCTACTGCGGAGTCCAGTATTCATCAGTTAATAAACTATTTTCTATGTCAAAATGTGGTCTATTTAATAAGTGCGTTTTAAGCAGTACTTTTTCTTACTATATGGTCGCTCAAACACTGCATTTTGCTGTTGCAATACGTTTTTTTCATAACTGAAAAATTATCCCACATCCAATCACCATATTTTTTTGCGCCTTTGAAAAAAACGATATTTTTGATTCGATGCCTTCCTGTCAAACAGGACATCGAAGTAGTACAATCCCCCACCTCCCCCAACACTTGTGCAGTCAAATGCTATGTGAAACTGCCGCTTAAGAAATCTCTCTTGTGAACTTCTGAGGAATGCATGTTAGTTTTTAAGGCACTACCCCAAACAGATTTGCCATACTAAAGGTGACTTTTCATTAAACTTTAGCTACTTTAAAGGTTCACATTTCTTTAAATACTTATATTTATAATTAATAAAATGTCTCACAATGTATTTAATGGGGTAGTCCCATTTTAAGTTTCTGTCTATAATCACCCCTAATTATTTAATGTTTGTTACAGGATTTATGATGACGTTTTGGTGGTCTTGCTGTATTAACAGAGGCTCAAAAATGGTCACTGGTAAAGTTACTCTTCAGGAATGGTAAGTAGAAAGCTTTTTTTAAGTTAATTGTTAGTATTTTTTTTGTTTTCAACTTCTTCATAATTATTTTCAAGTGATTTTCCACTTTCTCTTTGTGGTCGAACCAAATGATAATGGTATCATCAGCAAAACTATCAATTGAATAATATAGGACCTGGGACTGTCGCTTGCGGTACAACATATGTAATATTGCACTGATCACTTGTCATTCCACCAATCCGTACAAGCTGATGTCTATCTGAAAGGTAACTAGCAAATAATTCCAGACAATTGTCTAAAGTTTGTGGCAAAATAATTTAATTGTTTCAACTCCGCTACATTTTCCTGATATAATTTTGAAAATCGAACTCGGAAATGTGGTTTGTAGTGGTCGGCAATAAAATGTGATGTGTAATGATCTTATTTACAGAGGATATATTTAAATTATAATTTCGTATATAGAAACATTTTCTCTAATCTTAACTTTAATAACTTTCACATCAAACGACTTAGTTTGAACCTCACAACTTCATTTACTACACTCCGTATGTGAGGAATCTACTGCCTTGTCAAAATAACCTAAGAATATCCTTGCAAAGCTTTTAACTCTTATCATAAACTTAATTTTCTCGCATCTTGAAGTGTTTATAATGACTAATTATTCTCGTCACTAAGAGTGTTATTAAGAACCTCGATATTTGAATTAAAGAGATTGTGTAATATAAGCCCTTTGACAAATGCACATCTTCCGTGTCTTAAAGGTCGATAATTTATGAGACTGTTAGAAAGCATTTAAAGTTATATCCCAGGGACAAAGAGAGTATTTCCATATTAAAGAATTCTACAGCTACGAATGTTTTTGGTCAATAAATTTGAAAGTATATTCACGATAATGAATAACATCCCATTGGGGAAGATAAGTTTATGGTTAAATGATAATCTACTAACCTTAAATGTGTTGAAAACAATATGTATTACTTTCAGTTCAACCATCGTTAAACAACCTGAAAACTTTGAAATTAAACTGCACTGCATTTAGAGACAACACAAAACACTATTTTAAAAATCATCCTAAAAAAAGAAAAGCTATTTTCAACGAAAAAATTGTATAATGAATCGAGGATACTTAACATTAAACTACTTTTTGCTTATCAATGTATAATAAGAATATACAAAGGCGGCGAAATATTTAACCACAAAAATACCCAACTCGATCAGTTACTAATATGGAAATACCTCTAAAATTCTTTAAAAAATCAGTCAGTCAAAGATCATCATCTTTCTCCGGTCCAAAATTTTTTAATACAACCCCCATTCACCTCAGACAAATAAAAAAATTAAAGAAATTCCAAATTGAATTGAAAAATCATCTAATAACTAACCAAAATAAAATATTTGATATAATGGCTTAATAACATACAAACTACTGGTTTATTGTTCATGGTCTTGTCTAGGTACTACTTTCTTGTGTGAGTATTGTCTTCTTCTTTTTATTATCCATTATTTAGTTTTATTAATTGTCTACATTTGTTCGTCTCATAACTTTACTTGCACTGTAATTTAGTTTTGTTTTTTTTTTCTTCTTATTTTTATGTATTCAATATAAGCTATTTAAAGATAAAGCGTGCAGAGTAAATACTATCTGATTGAGTAGTAACAAAACGGGTAGACATGCCTAGGTAAAATGCTCAATTAGGTGTCTTTATGTATGTTTATAACTACAAATTTCACTTTATTATCAATATGTACTTTACTATGGAAATAATAAAAAAACTTGAAAAACTTGAAAAAAAAATTAGATACAACACAAGTTCCATTTTATCACCGCACCGAATAATAATACACATAGATTCAAAAGTTTTGCATCACCTTCTTCGGATGCGAAGGAATTTTTTTGCGCTAACAATTTTTTGTTGGCTTGTTTATCAATGCTTACCACTTCAATATGTTCCATATTTTTTGCAATATACAGATGTTTACAGTTTTTTTTGTAAGATAACATTTTTAGTGTGATCATTTTAACATTCAAGGCATTTGATTTTTACGATTGTAAGTGCAAACATGAATCGTCAAGTCATAAGTGAGATTGACCGTGCAAGAATAGTGGCTTTAGTTGAAGAAGGTCATTCTCAAAGGTTGGTGGCAAACAGAGTTGGCGTTTGGCAAAGTGGTGTGTCTCGTGTATGCGTTGAGTGAAAAGTATGGAACCGGTATCTCCAGACCAATTCTCTTCGTGATAGACCTAGAAGCGGTAGAAGGCGTGTTACTAATCCGCGGCAGAACCGCTATATCCACTTAACTATCCGAAGAAACCCGACCATGGCAATACCAGCACTCCAAAGAGATATGAGACATGCGTTGGGAGTTCAAGTATCGATCTCGACATTACGAAGACGAATACTTGCGACAGGTTTGAGGTGTCGCCGACCAATAAGAGTGCCCAGACTACAACCTGAGCACAGAGTTCGCCGACTACAGTGGGCTCAAGAACACGCGGCCTTGCCTGAAGAATTTTGGAATTCGGTGTTTTTTTCCGACGAGACAAGGATTTGTTTGGTACAAGATAGCCATCGAATACGTGTGAGGCGGGATCCAACGAGAGTTTCTCAGCTTGCCCATGCTCGCCCCGTGCCACCCTTCAGAGGAGGAAGTGCTATGTTTTGGGCTGGTATCATGTTAATTGATCGCACAGAATTAATTCATGTGGGGGAACGATGACTGGTGATAGGTATCTCAGAGAGATTCTACATCCTCACGTGAGACTATGGCGCGCAGCTGTTGGCAATTCCTTCGTTTTTATGGACGATAACGCCCGACCTCATCGGATCAGAGCTGTAAATGAGTATCTTGAAACTGAAGGGATCAATCGTTTTAACTGGCCTGCCCTATCTCCTGACATGAATCCCATAGAACATGCTTGGGACATGCTTGTCAGGGCAGTGGCAGCACGCAGAAATCCACCCAGGAGTGTACAAGAGCTTGTTCATGCGGTCCAAGAAGAATGGCGAAATATTCCTCAACAGAATATCAATAATTTGGTAAACAGCATGGGCAGGCGACTTCAAGCTTGCATAAATTCTAGAGGTGGAAATACTCTTTATTAAAAGTTCTCATGCAGGTTCTCACTTAACCTTCTCTTTAAAAAGAATCAATTTGTATTTAATTTATTTAATTTCTATGAATACTTTTTATGTTTAAAGCAAGTTTATCATTGGATAATAAAAATTTTTAACAAATAAACACGTTTTTTTTATTGAAACTAATTATTTGATTAATCTCTGATCCATTTATGAGGAACACATTTTTTTTTCGGAGATATAGGGTGATGCAAAACTTTTGAATCTATGTGTATATTACCTATACAGGGTGTTTTCAAATGACAATTACAACGTTTGCATGTAGATTCTTCTCGTAAAATTGGACAAAATGATATAAGGATTAAGGGGTCCAGAACATTTACTTTTTGAAATAGAGGGTGTTAAAGTCTTGAAAAATTGAATGTTTTAACACGATAACTTCAAAATGGATGAAGAGATTGTTTGACATTTGGCAGGTTGTTTTCAAATGTGAAAGGGCATATTTTGATGGAAAAATATTTTTCAATTTTTGATCCAGTGGTGTAGATTTGGAAGAATATGTTACCTTGCCCTTCCCATTTTTCACGCCACTGACTTTTGAAGCAATTTTCACTCAATTTTGTATTCCTCAATGGTTTTCACGTAAAAAACGAAAAACCTTCAGATATCAAAAGATTTGTAGTTTTCAAGATTTTTAATGATTTCATGAAGTCTGCAAGATCACTTTTTAATAATTAATTGAAAAAAATTGTATTTTTTGTATTTTTTTCAAAAACTACCAAGTATTTATGGTTGGAATATGTAACAGAAACTAATTTATGAAACAGCAATGCATCTAAAACATTCGGAGAAGATTGTTGAAAATAATTTTGTCCATTCGCATACTTTGGAAAGACTGGCGATTGCCGGAAATAATTGCTGTAGCTGCATGGATTCTTTCTATTTTTTTAAAATAAAATCACAAGTTTGGAAAATTATTCTCAACAATCTTCTCCGGATGTTTTAGATGAATTGCTGTTTCATAAATTAGTTTCTGTTACATATTCCAACCATAAGTACTTGGTAGTTTTTGAAAAAAATACAAGAAATTTTTTTTTAAAATTAACTATTAAAAAGTGATCTTGCAGACTTCATGAAATCATTGAATATCTTGAAAACTACAAACTTTTTGATATGTAAAGGTTATTCGTTTTTCACGTGAAAACCATTGAGGAATACAAAATTGAATAAAAATTGCTTCAAATGTCAGTGGCGTAAAAAATGGGAGGTGAAAGGTAACATATTCTTCCAAATCTACACCACTGGATCAAAAATTGAAAAATATTTTTCCATCAAAATATGCCCTTTCACATTTGAAAACAACCTGCCAAATGACAAATAATTTATTCATCCATTTTGAAGTTATCGAATTAAAACATTCAATTTTCCCTGTATTTCGAGAAGTCCTTATATCATTTTGTCCAATTTTAAGTGAAGTTTTTTCGTGCAAACGTTGTAAGTGTCATTTGAAAACACCCTCTGTAATAAAATATTTAGTTGGACACCACCAACTTTGATCGCAACCAAACTATTCTACTTAATACAAGAAAAAACGAGAAAAAGGAATAAATCAGACGGGGACAAGTAATTAAAGATTATCTCCAAATAGCGTATAAATAGTTAATAAAATAAATTTCAACAATAATTATTGATCAGTATTTGAACAAAATTTTAATGCATAAAATCACGATGTTAACCAAATTGAACACTAATCCAACTGGGATGCTTTTGTAAGCTCATACACGGGTTGCGTATCTATTGTTCAAGTGCCAAGATAAGTTTATCAACTAATACCTTCTACCTAGTTCAATCTTAACGTAGTGTTAAGCTTCACAGTGAAATATGTTACAATATCTTAAGCCAATATCTTCTGTGGCATTACTTATTCTTTTTTCTTATTCTTTTGGGAATCAAACCACAATAATGTTTTTTATTTTTTATTTCGACGTTTCGGTAGCGTTCCAGCTACCGTTGTCAAGATTAACTAGTAATAAAATTGATAAAAAAATTTTTGGTCCCTATCTGACACAACGAAAAAATATGACAACTAGACAATCAATAATATTTTGAAGTTTAAGACTACAAAACTTTGTTGTCAAATTTTATTAAGGTCCATTCATAGTAGATCACACCTCTGGTAAAATGTGAAATAAAATATTTTATTTTATGACATTCTAACACGATATGATAATAATAAATTATATTCATTAAACTTATTGGTCGTGTAGCAAATAGTTATAATAATAGAAACCTAGTTAAAGTATACTACTGCCACACACATTTTGAACACTAGTGCCATACACATCTTGAGCACTTGCGGAAATAACGAAATAACATTTGGAAAATTAGCAAACTTGTTAAATTTTTCCTTAATAATCGTTCTTTCTTCATAAGATGGCCATTTGATAATTGCTGGTGCTAATTCGTAGAGAGCTCTTATTACTCTAAAGAACCAATCTGAGAGGCTGGCTTTTCCGAGATCAAATCTGTCTCCTACAGATCTAAAAATAGTATAAATATAAAACAGTTTAATTTGTCGTGTGGCGTAATTCGCGATACTATCGTTTTGATTCATGCGGCAGTACGAGGGTTCCGATTTTGCTGCCGTGAAGGTAGTAAATTTCCCTGCGTTAAATTTCGCGCCAGTGTGGGGAAACTTAAATATTCGTGCATATTCATATTTTGTTTTTAGAATAGGTTCCACAAGGTTTAATACTTTATTATATGCTGGTTTAGTTAGTCTGAAATGGGATTGAAATGTTTTGTCATCATAGCTTGGAATAACAACTTCAAAATAGTTTTCAATTCTATTAATTTTTGGAGATTTAGGAGATATATTATACTTGGACACCCTCTTTTTCATCAAGGGTCCGGTAAGGTTCGCGACCCTCGGA
>CAJUYG010000108.1:72079-86805 GCA_910591675.1 Galerucella calmariensis | reverse complement strand
TCGCGAGCGAAGCGAGCGCGCCGGGTCGACGTTTCGCAATTCGCGCACGCGAATTGCGAAACGTCAACCCGGCGCGCATTCATGTGGAATACAAATTATTAGACACTTCTTCGAGAAGGGGAAGGGAATACATCTCTTCACCTCAAATTGCCTGACTTCATGGGATTTCTACTAGAGCAAAAAAAATATCATAATTCAACACATACCGCTTTCCGACCAACTGACACAAATCAAAGTGTAACTAAAATGTCATTAAATACGGAGCAAAAGAATGAGAAAGAAAAATGTTAATCTAACTATTATATAAATATTCATGATTATAAATGCAAATAATTTTATATTGTGATATTATATTCATGTAATCTATTACAATGTATTCAGCTGAAAGAAAAATAAGACCATTTGACAACGCCGTTAGGAAGTGTCACCTGATCCTAATTTGTGAACCTACGATATCTAGACATAAGCTCTGACATTAGATTTTAGTGTACAATTTTATAAGCCTAAGTGTCAAACGAAAATATTTATGCTTACGAATATTTCTAAAAATTGGCAAAATTTAAGTATTTTTTTCCGGTTTTTTGTGTGAAACAGACTGAGATTTAGTTCAAGATAATAACCTTTACTGTTTATAGTGAAAATATTTATCGTGAAATAGCATGAATTAGTGTTGAAAAAGTACAATTTTTTGAACTAAAATTGTGATTTTTGAAGTAATTACTGGATGATCCAGCGAAATTTTTGTTCTAATCTGCCTTATTAAAGGTAAGCTTTCAAACAAATATAAAATTAACATAAAATTCCGAGGGTCGCGAAGTCTACCGGAACCTTCATCAATTCCAACATATGAGTTTCATCTTCACTATCGGAGCTTGAGTCACTATTATCATTTTTCATTATTATAGCCATAACTGCAGCCAAAATGCATTTCCTTTTCACACATCTCCGCTGCTCATCCATTTCGTAAATCAATACAACCTGATCACTAACACTAATCCAAAATAATATTAAGGCAGAGATTTGAATCAATAAATTTCAAATTTGATTTGACAAGTTGTCAACAGCCAAACAAACCTAACCTTGAAACAAAACACTCCATTACCGTTCGAAAACCTAGAGCGAGTTTAACACACCGAAGTGAGTTTTTACCCCCTCTCCTTGAAATAATTTTCATACCAGCAACCAGCTTCTCGAACGCAGCCCTGTGGAGTAAATTACTTATGTTTTGCCAATGAAAAATATAAAAGAAGAATTTTTAATGCGATTCCAACCCCCAGTCTCAGTTTACATTCTCAGTTCCTGAAGTGTTTTTTATTTTTGCATATTATTTTATTTGACTAAAAATGAATAAAAATAAAAAAAGGTCAGAAAACTTCACGGCCAAAGAAGAACGACTCCTCTTGGATGGTTAGTTCGTCGCCGAAAGTTTTGTGGGCGTCTCGGATATTCTTGTCAATTTACAAGTTCATTAAAATCGTCATCACTAAAATTCAGTATATCGGGATATTCCATTATATTTGGTAAAAATAAAAAATTTACAAAATCCACTGACAGTTGAACAAAGTTTTCAGGTTAGGAAACTAGGGTTATTATTTTAACCACTCATTTTTGGGCGGTTAACAAACCCGTTGGCAAAACTCTGGTTACCCACTGATCCAGTCTGGTACAACACCCATTTTGCTTAAACCATTAGTTATGTTTTAAACCTTGTTGGTACAACTCGCCCTCAGTGAATTGCATAGTTAACTCATGAGTTAACCAAAATAATTCTTGACTACGTTTCGTACAACACTCTAATAGCTGTGATCATGGGTTAACCATAGACATTAGGTTAACTATGCTTCATACAACTGGCCCTTGATATATAATTATTAATTAAAGTTATGTCAATATGACATTCAACTGAAGTACTTGGCGAATTTGCGAGATAAATTCCTATTTCAATAAAATATTGATTTAATGGATTTTGAAGAAGATGAAGATGACCTGGAAATCTTGGAAGATATCAAAGGGAAAATTACTTTTAAGCCACAACTTTTAGAAAAAGATTTCTTTCATTTTATTTGTGAAAAATCGTTTTAATACATCTACAGATCTGTAACTATCTGATTGAGCTTTAAACTCCCCCTCAATATTTGTCCAGGCCTGTCCCTTATCCTTCCAGCTTAACGCACCTGTTTCCTTGCATTCTATTATGTGCTTGTAGGTACTTTCTTATTAAATTCAAGCACATTATTTTCTCACTTGGAAAAAAGAAGGTAGTCGATCTTTTCCGCATTCCGCTCATTTTGAAAACTCCTACCTTTTGTTTGGGTAATTTTACAAATATAAATATCTAATAGTTGTCATATTTGACACCACTATTACCAACAAAATTGCTGTTTTTCAAATTATTCCTAAATGTCAAGATACTAACTTGCACCCAACAAATAATTTACTAACCAGTACCTTAACCACAAATGGTGCAAAACACTTTTAATCAATGGTTAAAGTTAATCAAGAGTTACTGAAGCCAAAAGATAACTGCAACCGGTGCAAACAGCAGTTAACGACACAAATAACTAATATGTAATTGGGTTACTTTAGTTCTTCTTTTGTTTTAACATCCATGTTTACATGTTGTCAATTGACAACCTTTCTATTCACATTGACTTTAGAAATAGTATACAAGTATTAATGCAACGTTTCCACTGTACGCACATGTTTGTATCGAATAAATAGTGCTTTAGGAGATTCTGTTATTTTGTGAGTATAAAAAGCTATGCTATACTGCTATGCAAATGAAAAAAAAATTGAAACTATTAATACGTCACCAATGACAGCCGTCGACGTTATTAAATTTTTGCCCGCTAGAGTATAACCAATTCAAAAGAGTAGTCAATTTGAAAAGTGCTTTGATTATTCAATTAACCCAAATGTTAGTTGGTGCAATGACGAGGGTGTTTAATGACCAAAACGCTTTGTGTTGAATTTTAAAGGGATGGAAAAAGCGGTGAGAGGAGAGTAATAATGGTAATGAAAAAGTCAGAACCGTACTTGCATTTTATCCACACCGTTTTTAAAAACTAACAATTGCAATCAATTCAGTTTGTTATAATAACAATTTAGGCCTTTGGGTAACAGCTTCGTTAAAATTTATAGTTTAGCGACAGGATCAGCTTCTGATTTTGTTGACTTCGTAACAGTAATGTAATTTCATCGGTGTCTGAGATGTACATCGTCAAAAAATGTTTTTCTTTCTATACACTTCAATTGCCGTTTTATGAACTCCACATTTTAGTGGGCAGTAAAAGACTGTTGGTTGAATGTGTTTTTGTTAATTTCATTCAAATATTCTAGCGTTATTTATCTATATTGTCTATAGAGGTTAAAAATGGGAAATATTTGTTAGTTCTTCACCTAGACAGGCGAGAATTCAGTAATATACAGTGCGGAAACCTCTTATGGAATAAAATTCTTTGTCATTATTTTAGAAAATTATAAAAAATGCCGAGACTCGTCAACTTTTGAATTGAGTTGTGCGTTTTGTGAACATAAATGTAAATGTACAGGGTGATTCACGCAAGTATGCCATAGTCGGTGTTTTTTTTAATGAAACACCCTGTATATTTGCATATTTTTGAAATCCCCTCAATGAACCGATTCCAACAAACTAAATAATGTATGGTCAATTATGAATTATACAGGGTGAAATTTTTATTTTTACAGTTATTAAACACATACATAAAATACCTGATGTATTTGATTTTAATACATTGAAATAAATGCTTAAAATGTTCTCCATCTAGTTGTTGGCAATAGCACAGTCTCCTATAGAACTCCTCCTTGACTTTGTTTGACGTGAAATATTCCTTATTTCTGTAGTTATCCTGTCTTTGAGGTCTACAATGCTAGTTGGTTGTGTTGCATATACTTTGTTCTTGAGATAGCCCCACAGAAAAAAATCTAACGGCGTAAGGTCTGGTGACCACTCAATAGTACCTACCTCTTCGTCCAATTTATTGGGGAAGATTTCATCTAAATAAGTTCTTACCATTAAAGCATAATGAGGTGTTGCCCCGTCTTGCTGGAACCAAACATTTTCATTCGGTAAGCTAGGATCTATTGCGTTGGGATATAAGTTTGCCAACGCAGGAATAACTTCATTTCTAAGCATATTTAAATATTTTTCAGCTGTCAAATTCCCATCTATAAATATAGGACCAATAATATGGTCGCCTATGATACCGGCCCAAACGTTCACCTTTTGAGGGTACTGATTATGTGTCACGCGTCCAATTAGGATTCTCTGTCTGCTGATCAATATCTACAGTTCTGTTTACCTCTCCATTCAATGTGAATGTTGATTCGTCAGAAAAAAGAATGGTACCAAGAGCTATCTCATTTCTGTTCAGCTTATTCATCAATCTTTCGCAGAAATCCATTCTACGAGCTGGATCGTCTTCTGTTAACTCCTGTACAAAAGTTAATTTATAGGGATGAAGTTTTTCTTTATGAAGACATCTTAGAACAGTTGTATGACTAATATTAAATTCATGGGCAATTTGACGTGTACTTGAAGTTGGATTCTCTTCGACACTTGACAAAATATCCACTTTCACATCATCTTCAACGAAGTGTGGTTTTCGTTTCAATGGTTTGACATGTCCAAGTTCTCTGAATTGTGCATGAATTTTAGACACAGTACTTTGTGAAATATTAGGCAATTCGGGATACCTGTGATTAAATAAGTTTGCCACTTCAACTTGACTTCTGCAGTTATCCCCGTACCCGATCATCATTAAAATCTCAATTCGGTGAGTCTCAGTTAAATATTTCATTCTTATGTCGACAAGGAAAGAGTGTTTGACAAAGATTTTACTTTTTCAGTATAAACTGTCAACACATCAACAACTGACAGAATAGAAAACAATCCATCCAAGTGCCATAGCGTGTACTTTTCACATTACTTTTCCAACGGTTATCAAAAGAATTAAGAATAGGCCTGCTTTGCGTATAAAAATTTGTGCAGAAAAGCGTGTTTTGCATAGTAGTTGTAGGAAAATGTCATTTTTGGTGAAGCGTATTATCAATAGATGTCAAAGGTAATAGTTTAATACTTCTTAGTGAACGGTCTTTGTTCTCTGAATGTCAAAAACTCTATGAAAAGTTTTAATAGCTCCACTAAAATCACATTTTCTTTGCAGGAAACTGCAAATAAAATAGATTCTTCTTTCTTGTCCCTGTATGATTAGATTACATTACTTTTATGTTGGCGTATAACTGAAGCTTTACTGTTTTATTTTCTATACTTCACCATTCAATCTTATTGCATGTGCATGTCTCTGGTTTATTGTCAACATAATTTACGATTTTCCTTCACATGTCAACGTTGTTTACTTCACTTCAATTTTACGGCTCTACATGACTTAAATAAATTATTTTTACTACCGCCCTATATATAAGTTTCCATTAAAAATTCTTAGCTTGTATTTTTACCGAAACATCTTGTCCATTCCATTAACTATTTATACTGACGACTTCGCTAAAACAACCGAATGGTTGGCGAATCTAAACTTCCTAATTCTCTCCTTGGGGATATTAAAAAATCAGCGAGAAAGCCAAAAAGGGCGAGAGCACACCAGGAAGTTATGTCTTATAACAACTCACTTGAGAGATATTGGTTACCTTTTTAAGAATTTATACTGGAAAAAATCCTTTATCGAAAAGATTTTTATCCAAACATAAACCTATGTTACGACTATCTATTTTATATGTTTTCCGGTGGAAAAGTATTTCACATAATCATTTTCATCAACTTCGCGATTACGTCGATTCCCTTAACATTTTCTAACCAATCGAACAAGGTACGAAAATGTTTGTTTTTCCGTGATGAAAGGAAAGCTCACAAGTATATCCATGAGTTTCATGCCCTCGGGAAAGTCGCTCGAGATATCTATACAGTTTTTTTCTGTTGATTTTCTTCAAAGATGTACTGATTGAGAATTACAAGGGTTCATAAATAAGGTAATAACAGCACTTATTTCTGGAAAAACCAAGATACAGTGTGGAAAAGCCAATTTTTTTCTGAATTCTCGAAGGTTTCTATGTTATAGTCAAATGCAGTCTTATCATGCGGGTCATACTCACCGTTTTTGTTTTCTTTTATTGCGTTTAATCATAACTTCCAAATAAAATTCGTATGATGAATAAAACAGGTATGATTGACATCCTTCCGAATAGTAGACAAGCACTACTAGCCCTGAACAGACCACGTATTACATCAGGCCTAGTACTGGAGTGTCACCTGTCCCTGATCGAAGCCTGTAGCAACAACGAAGTCACTCCAGCAACCTCCCAAAAACTCTTGGGACCTGGACTTTCATTGGTCTGTCGGCGTCGGCTATGATTGACCTAATAAAGGAACACTCTCTTGATAAGTTTAAGGGAGATGGGACGATGCAGATGGCTGCAGGCTTGCCAAGGAACTGCTGCGGACTGCTACGGACGGGAAAGTAGCCGAAAAATACGTGACTATGAACAGACAGAACCTTCGGACAGCCACGGGTATTCTGACCTGACCTGACCACGGCCACCTACGAAAACACCTCTACAGACTGGGTCTGTCTGACACTTCACTTTGTAGAGGATGTAAACAGAAAGATGAGACTGTCGAACACATTCTTTGTGAATGTCCGACACTCTCTCAATTTAGGTTTTCTGTATTCGGCGAGTACAGGCTAACACAAGCCAGCATGAGGGTGCTTACTTCCGGCGACGTTATCGCCTACTTCAAACAAGTAGGCTGGATGACGACCTAGAAGTCTGAACCTCAGAAGGATTCACAATGGACTAATTGTGGCCTAAGTGCTGTGGGGTGTGGGTGTGGGTGATCCCCCCTTTAAATTCTTACAGACAGATACAGAAGACATAAGTCTGTCTAACTAAGTATTATATTTCAAACAAGTTAAGTGCTATTTCTATTATTTATTCAGTTTGATAAACAAAATCTATGCTTGTTTTTTCTTGTTAATTATATAAATTTCCAAGTAAAGTCTAATTACTGTAAATATTTCTACATCAAGTTTTACTCACATTACAGTACATTATTATGATATTTTTCGATATCAAAACTTCTGTTGACGTCTAGTTCGTGCTCAAATGTGAATAGAGAATAATTTGAACATACATTTTTGTACATATTTATATAATCCAATTTGACATGAATTACTTATGATAACCTTACATTTTGTTCACAATAATGTGACATTTGGTTACAGCTTTCGCCATGGCCTGTGACCAATGATGATTCAAATTCTAGACTTGCATTGATCCCTCATTGGACACCACACCTGCGAGCAATATAATACATAATATGTCACATAATTATCAATTGTTCGAAAAGTCTGAAGATTACCTTTTCGGAACATTAATATGTTTGGAACACGACTGTTTACTACGTTTTCGGAACACATCCTTTAGTAACTAATCTAGTAACTTTTAGTGGTGTGGGTGAGGTTTCTTAAAATGCTCCTCCTAGTTTAAAAACAAGGTTTTTTATGGTAGATATAGGAATATATTTCCTAAGGATTTTTAAAAATACTAAAATTCGTTATTCAGTTATCTCCAAAATTTCAAATTCGTTTGCCAGTTGTCTAGTTCTTTTTTTATAAATGCCAATTTATTAGTATTTTTGTTACCATCGATTTTCCATAAAATTTTATTGCTCCCTCTTTTATGGTTTGTTTTTACGATATAAATTATCGATTTTCTCATTATGTGTCCAAGTTATTATAAATTTCACTGTATATACAGCTTTCTTATGTTCGCTCTTTCTTTTTAGAACCCTAACGTTAGTTATTCGATCCATTTATGACATTTTGAGTGTCCTTCTGTATACCCACAGCTTCTAAAGTGCCGCTGCGTTTGGGATCCATGTTTTGCTCCCATAAAGCCGATCATGATTTTATCACTAAGCTATATTAGGGTAAACCTTTTTTTTCACTGGATCCTCAGTCACAGTCGTGCAGCTTACAGAAGTATTCATCTACTTTCCAAAATAGTATTTAAATAAAAAAAAATTGCTAATTATTTTAAAGCTTGAATAATTAAATACACGTGAAACTGCCCTTACATGAATCACTGTCCTCCATCCATTATTTTTTGCCAGGTTTTCTTTATTCCCGGGCGTTTTACATTTTCTCATTGTCATATATTCACTAAGTTCATATCAACCATCAATTTCCATTATATATGTGAAAAGTGGAAAGCTTTTTGTGGAAATTGGACAAGCTGTGCGTGGTGTAATTTTAAAACTGTTATTAAAGCCCGACGGAAAATGAAACCAAAATGGAAGTTTTGTTTGTAATCAAAAATCGTATGAAAATTTGACAATAAATATTATTTTTTACATGCATGGTTTCATTGTTGAGCATTGTGGCGCTATTTAAAATACGCAATAAAGGGATTATAATGCGAGGAATTTCATTCTTTTCGTTTCATTTATATACAAAAAAAAACACGGAAAGTTGAAAAATACCTCGTGTATTAACAAAAATTCCATAATGTAGTAGCATATATCTCCGAGAATTTCATAATCATAGTTTCAATAAACTCTAATCTGCAAGTGAAATAAGTGTTATAACGACGCCGCCATCATGTTAAAATGTCGCACTGTAATTTGCCACCTAGTTTAAAAACGCACGGACTGCAATACATGCGCTGCACGTCGGTGGACCACAATTGCAGATCTGCTCCACCATCTCATCTGCATTTTCCACTGTCCAATTTGCCCACAGAGATGCTATTTAGTAATAATTCCTGAGAATACTGTCAGACCAGACTTTTGAAGCTCCAAAATCAATTTAGCTTAGTGGTCAGAAGTCAGAAGGTCTTAATATTCTTTTTGGCTGTCTTCAGCATGGCGTATTTTTGAAGTAGGTTGCACTAAGATCCTTTTTCCATTTTCTAGTGAGACTTAGAAATTCAAATATACTTTTGGAAGACTACAACCGGTTGATAACTGCCCAGGCCAGAGTGAAACAGCTCTAAAAGAGGAGTACTAGCGGAACTCGGTCGCCTGAATAAGCCCTTGAAAAAGCTCAAAATAGTGAGCGAGAAGAATGCAGATTCTGTGGAATGGTTCACATACTTGCGGATTGGATAGCATTACAAAATCCCAGGAGAAACACCTTCCAAGAAGGAGCTACTGAGACTTTTCTCGGTAACTAAGTGAAATGAAAGGTGCACAATTGATCTTTTAGGACAATACATACCGGGTGTCCCAAGTTATTGTATACAAGCAATATCGCGCTTATTTGACAAAATAATTGATAAATAAAAAAAATGCATTGAACGGCATTAAAGTACCCTCCTAATGGCTTATAAAAAATGTTTCACATTTGACAGCCCTGTGGTAGCTACCCCTCACTTTTCATTTTCAAATGGCACCCCCTGTATATTGTTATTGAAAATTGCGTGTCATTCTATACAACGATAGCACATACTTATTTTCATACATATACACATTTTTTTCAATTAATAATAATTAAAGCATCAATATTTCATGAAGTATCAATTTCAATTAAAATACCTCTGATGCAATTCAAAAAACGAACATAGCAAGTGTTCAAAATTATTTCCTGCAGAATCCATGCAAGCTGCAAAACGTGTTAAAAGCTTTCTTGTGCAGGCCGTCTGAATGATAGCTGGTGTAACGCTACGACATGCTTCGCACGAATGCGTTCTTCAAGATCATCTAAATCATAAAATACTTCAACCTAGAATTGTAATCTTGCATCAGAGCTGAACGTAAGAGAATATTTGGAAAACTTTTGTTGACGCAAGATTTGGCGAAATAGTATCAGTCCCGATTTATATTTTTTAATGTTTGCTGCCTTTTCTTTTATTTTGGTAAAGTCAATTTATTTTTTAAAAAAGATAAAATTCCTCCCTCAATTTATTTGATATTTAAAATTCCCGCTGAAATTCATAGTTCCTGCGGCCAAACTTCAGATGGCTTTTGAAAACAGAGTTACAATTCTAGGTTGAAGTATTTTATTATTAAGAGGATCTTAAAGAAAGCACTCGTGAAGTATCTCGTAGCGTTACACCAGATATCATTTAGACGGGGCCTGCACAACAACACTTTTAACACGTTTTGCAGCTTGCAAGGATTCTGCAGGAAATAATTTTGAACACTTGCTGTAGCTTTTTGTTCGTTTTTTGAATTGCATCAGAGGTATTTTAGTTGGAATTCATACCTCACGAAAAATTGATGCTTTTGTTATTAATAATTGAAAAAAATACCAAGTACCTATGTGCTTTCGTTGTATTCCAAATAGAACGACACGTAATTTTCAATGACAATATACAGGGGGTATCCATTGAAAATAAAAAGTGATGGGTAGCTACTACAGGGCTGTCAAATGTAAAACATTTTTTTCTAGACCCACATGTATATTATCCATTTCCTGCACAGTTTACAGAATGGAAATGTAGGCCATATCGGTTAACTGAACGTATATGATTTCATATACATCCTAGGACGTATATGAAATCAACCAATCAGCATTCGCGTTTAGTACATACTCGTCACTCATCTTTTTTTCAATTTTAAGAAACGTCAAAGTAACTTGTCAAAAAAAGTCTCTCCCAGAAGCACTGGTTCAAGAATATTTATTTACAAAAGTAAACTTGAATAAAAGAATCCGTATAAATTAATAACAAATACTAAAAACAGAATAAAATGGGTATTTTAGGGACTACCGATGGACGTCAGTTCTTATGAAAGTATGTGATACTCCTGACGGTATGTTTGTATAAACCTCGATAGTCGACTGGTAAACATACCAGACTCTCACGCGGTAGACCCGGGTTCGATTCCCCGCTTTTTTTATTGTTAATTTTATTTTTAAATAATTATTCTGCTTGATATTGATAACGACAACAGGTAGACGCTTGAAATATTTAGCACAATATTATTATTATAGATAAAGGTACTATACCCTTCGTCTGGAGTCCGACTGGCAGCATCTACTTATAACAAGCATCGCTTATTTAAAAAGGGAAACCGTAACATTATACAAATTGTACATTTAAAAAATGTACGTTTATCACAAAAAATTAGTGAAGACATAAAATTGAATTGGTACGATTATGAATAAAATTGTTGAAAATTTTTAATTTCAAGTTATATTTATTTTACAGTTTATTCAAATGTTTATTTCCTAGATTTTTTCTTGAATGGGTCGTAGAAAAAATATACTGTTCGACTCGTGTGGATTGTCCATATCGCACTCAAACTTCGTCCTCGTGCGATATGGCCATCATATCCACACTAGTTGCACAAACTACTATTTTATAACTCCAAGAGCTCATCCATATCTCAAATGTGGTTGTATGAAATCCAAACCAATGGTTCAATAAAACTCAAAGTCCAAACCACAAAAAATTTAATTAAAGTCCCTCAAAGGACACTTAGGTATGATGCTACTAGTTTCGGTACAATATTACCATCATCAGGCTACAATATAAAGAAATGGTACACTTAATACATGATAATTTTAACAGAATTTTGTAAGATCTTCATGTATTAAGTGTACCATTTCTTTATATTGTAGCCTCATGATGGTGATATTGTACCGAAACTAGTAGCATCATAAGTGTCCTTTGAGGGACTTTAATTAAATTTTCTGTGGTTTGGACTTTGAGTTTTATTGAACCATTGGTTTGGATACTATTTTATAAGTTATTAGGAAGGTTAGGTTGATACTTCATGAAGTATTGATGCTATTTGTTTATGTATAAAAATAAGTATGTGCTATCGTTGTATTCTAACGACACGCAATTTTCAATGACAATATACAGGGGGTGCCATTTGAAAATAAAAAGTGAGGGGTAGCTACCACAGGGCTGTCAAATGTGAAACATTTTTCATAAGCCATTAGAAGGGTACTTTAATGCCATTCAATGCAGTTTTTTTTATTAATTAATTATCTTGTCAAATAAGCGAGATATTTTGCCTGTATACGATAACTTGGTACACCCGGTATATTTGAGTTTATCCGTTTCAAACAAACATACAACTGCTGTAATTGATTGTTATCGGAAAATATTCAATTCCAGCTTTCATGCATATAAATATGAAAATAACTGTTTTCAAACTTAACTTTTCCAAGCTGCATTCGAATTAGCAGCAATTATAAACTCCCCATAAAAAAAGTTACGTATTTCAAGCAGAAAGTTTCCGTAAGCCCGTTGAATAATTAATATCCACGAATTCGTATTTCTCAAAACTTGGTATCAAATTTTATTAGAAATTTTAGGGCGTCTATAAAATCTGACACTTCTGTGAAGCGCTACTATTTATCTTTCCCATTTACCCATCAAGTAAACGAGTCGGTGTGCTGAAACAAGCACTAAACTACCGTTACGGTTACTGCTTTAGGTTTAACGCGCGACCTACGCATATTTTGCGTTCTGGGAGGTATTAATTTTAGTTTTATCAGAAGATACATTTTACGTAAATGTAAGACATTATTGCAACGTATGTTCGATGGTTAGGTAGGAAAGGTAGCGCAATTTAAATGTATCAAAAACTCCTTACTCCTTTCCTTCTTCAACTTTGTAAATTTCAGTTAAAAAGCTCCTGTCAACTTTATATATGGTTTTTTGAGGTTAGGTTCAATTCACACCACGTAGACCACTTTGCACATCCTCGTGGACCACTCCATATCGACCGCTCAACTTTCTCTTTTCATCAACCAGATTATGACGTTGACGAGAAAGACGTGCTTGATCTTATTCACTTCTTCTTATTCTTCAATCCACATTTTCTATAACGCCGGCTCCATCCATTTTGGGAATCTTTATTGGTTTTTTCCTTGCATAGTTGCAATGTTTGCTGTCTTTCTTTTTTGTAATTTAATATAGAAATTGAGTTTACTGCGTGGACCCTTACTTTGTGGAATCTTCTTATATTACTTTTTTAAATGAAACTGTTTCTAAAGGATTCCATTCTAATGAAAAAATATATATGATTCTTTTTTAAACGATCCTGTCAGCCAATCGTACTGAGAAAAAACTCAAATCGACCAATGGCTTCAAAATTTCACTAATAATTTGCTAGTAGCAAATTACAGCGATTATTTTTTTCACTTGTCAAAATCTGACATTTTGGTGGTTTTAACCAATAGCAATACATTATTCTAGCCAATCATTCGGTATTATACTGATAATTCTGCTTCCTCATCGATAATACCTTGTTTACATTGAAACGTCAAAATTTTACTTTGAATTTGTCATTATTGAGGACTAAAAGTGTTTCGAAGTATATTGAAAAATGAACACAAACCGATTCAGTGCCATCACCCAAGAGAATATTGAACATTTAATACAACATTTTAAATTGTTGAAAAAAATAATCTTCCCAAATACAACTCGCTCTTCAAATTTTATCACATAATTTTCCATTTTCATCACTCAAACTTGTTTATTTGAGGCAAAAACAATCAAACAAACCGAATTTAGATAAAATCCCTCGCCCTAACGGACTCGTGATTTTATCAATCCGTTTATTTTCACATTTTTGCCAAATAAACAAGTTTTCGTGGAAAAGGAAAAATTATCTATAAAATTTGAAGCACTCGTGGTATTACCTTTGAATATTACCCTCCTATATTAAAAATCCCATATGAAGATTCCGCTAACCATCGAAAATATGCCTCTAACTATCGAAAAGATGCCTCTAACTATCGAAAAGATGCCGCTAACTATCGAAAAGATCCCGCTAGCTATCGAAAATTTCCCTGTAGGCCCGTAACTATAGTAACGAATGTTAACATTGCGCATTATTTGTCATTGTGACATATGCCAAATTTTAAAATTCGTTGAAATGTAGCGATTTGGACAAGATTCTTTAAGTTCTATTCAAGAAAAAGTGACCGCAAGTAAACCCAAAAATATAATACTTTTATTTCTTCTACTCGAGAAATATTCTACCGAATTACACACGTGCATCAAAATAAACCTGATAATTTTTTATTCAAGCATGTTGTCAGTAAAAACTGCATTCGGTTATTTTCATATTTTGTTAAAAGAGCCCTCCTCCTTCGGAGTCGGGCTCTTTCGCCAAAATATGAAAATAAACTCATGCAGTTATTAGACAACATGCTTTCATAAAAAATTATCGGTAATTTTGATGCACTTTTGTAATTACTTCCGATAATTTTTTCACGCTGTTTGATTGGATCTTCGTTTGAATGAATGCATAAGCCATTGGGTACCGGGGTACCGGACATTTGTCAGTGTCATTTTTATTTGACGTTAAAAATTTGCTGTCAGTTAACCAGTTTAATAAAGATACTTACATATTTGCATTTTGCTAATTAGTTTAAAAAATAATCACGCCGAATTACATTCGTGGTAATAATTTTTTTTAGATAATTTTAACAAGACTAGCACTCGTCTTTGTTGCTATTAACTCGTGAGATTTCCATAGCAACAAAGATTCGTGAATCTAGTTAAAATTATCAAAAATTTACCACCACTTGTGTAATTACTATTGAAAATTTTTTGACAGTTCCAAGAACCAATCAAATTTCCTCATTTTTTATCATATGAACAATTTCACTCAATCATGTCAACATTACACTGATAACAGACCATGGGCTGTTTTCACACGTTGCTATAGACACATATTGATTTATTTCAATTTTGAAGTTTCAAATATTCAATATTTCGAAATG
>CAJUYG010000108.1:28863-57079 GCA_910591675.1 Galerucella calmariensis | reverse complement strand
CCATATTTTTAAAATCATCAGAACTATTTTTCGCAGAAAACTCACTTCCCTACTAGACTATAGGCTGGAATCGTAATCAGCGGCCAAAAAACCCTCACCTATCGAAAATTGATTTCTAGAGTATTTCTCTAGTTATTCAATTTGCTTAATAATTTTTTATTGATTGCTTATAACTTATTACGGACTTATTACCACACAATCAAACTTGTATTACCGAGCAATCAACAACTTTCTTAACAATTTGCAAAAAGTTTTAAAGTTGATCCTAGCATTTTCGATAAATATGTGAAAAGTTTAACTTCATTGATCGGATTAAATTGAAAATTTTCCATTGTACAATTATAAGTCGATTTTGTTGACAGCAAGCGTTATTTTGTAAGAATATATGGGTGTACTCGTAAGACAAAGTTTTCAACCAACTTCGGTGGTAACTTACCAAAGTTTCAATTGTTTGACAACGTCGAGACTAATGGTTATCTTCTTTAAAACGTTGTATACAGACATTGTTTGCTATCTCCTACGAATACTTGCGGCCTTGTTCACTTTGAACCTTTATTTCAGTATTCTCTTTTCAACAGATTGAACCTCTAGCACAGAGTTCAGATAGAACGTTTAATTATTCCATTAACCAACTATTTGAATTTGTTTCATTCCTCCGGGGGATATTCAGCTTCTTTTTTTCATCTGGACCGTTCAAACAACTTTTAGTTTTCAGAGTATTGAACAAAAGTTATCTACAGATTACGAAAAAGCATAGTTGTGCATACGACTTACACAAGTACGCGAGGGAGAGAAGAATTGTTCGCACTACCAAAACAGATTTGAGTCTGTTCATTGCCCTTCTTAAAGAGAGTTTTACAATATTTCGTTGACTTTAACCAAAGATTACAGAATAAAAATATAAGATGTTTCACTCCAGGGCGGTTTGATTAAAGTTGCTGTCCCAAACGGACGCCGCTCTCATAAATTATGTTTACGACTCGCTTTTGTTGTCAAAAACGAAACTGGTAGATACCAGAGTCCGAAAAGCTTATTTTATTTTAAGCTATACAGGGGTAATTATAGAAATATATATTTAAATTAATAGGATTAATAGGTTTATTTTTAAATGTTAATTATTTCGAAAAATGTTCGGGATATGAATTTGAAAAGGTAAGTAAAAAATAAACTTGAATTTTTAAAATGAATCAATTCACAGTTTTTATCCAGCATCTTAGTAATTTTGTGATACTTATTGATAATCTAGCAGATATTTATCACAAATTCAATTGAATATACTCATTAGTCACCAGAATAATAGGGCCACTAAATCTTAAATTTTGATCTTTAAATAACGCGTATTTTTTGGATTGACAAGGTTAAAACAGTAAAAAGAGAAGCAGCTGCAGGATACCTTTATTAAAAAATTTTATAAATGTTGTAAAATATTAAGTTTGGAGTTTGGTTTATGTGTTAAATTTAATCTATTGTCTTTCAAATCTTTCAATATACATTTGAGAGTAAAACATATACGGACTCTGGCATAATATTTGAAAGGAAATTGATTACATGGATGATGAAAAGAAAATTTTGTAAATTCGTTCAAAAGGAACTGACTAATTCCCCCTTGGTAAGCTATAGAATTGAATTTTTATGTTTTCTTGCTTAGTGTACTTGTTTATATAATATCCTTATTATAAAAATAAATCCGTGATTTTGTATTAGCAAATATTACAAAATTTTTAGTGTTTAAGCTTTGCTATCAAAGAGAAAAATATTAATATGACTTTTTGCTCATTTCAACAATTAATTAATAAAATTTAAAAAATCTATACAACATAAATATGAAACACGAACAACCAATAAACACCGTTCTAAAATAATAGCGCTCGACAGGCGACGTCCCATATAATATGCCAAATTAAATGCAAGTAAGGACGTAGCGACGTACTGTACCATCCAAGTCACCAGACAGTCACCAGCGGCATCGGTGCTTTACGCGATAAATTCGAACGAGTGAAACATCTTATATTTTTATTCTGTAATCTTTGCTTTAACTCTGGATTTTAGCTGATGCCATATGCATTCTACAGGATTGATTATGTAATTATATAGAGGAGGTGTAGTCCATACTTTTAGCGATAGTTTCACAAACGTATTCTTCTTCGATACTGAACGCTACTGATTGAAATATACCAACCATAAACAAGATCTGGCCGCTTTTAATTAAATAGTAGTCCGAAAAGCCATTTTAATTCAATCAAATGAAAGATCTCTTTGAACAATTCCACCATTTCAATGTTGACACAAACATCCCACATAAGTTGCTTTGACTCAAATCACAGAAATTCCGTATACTTGTTTGTTTAGGCTCGGCCACATTAATAAAATTGTTTGCTCTAACCATTCATCATCTCAAAATATCTTGTAATGTCACTAAAGGACAAACCTAGTTAAATATAAAATGTTATAAAAATTACTGTTTTATATCGTAACGCGATAGATATGAAAATAAGTTATTTTGAAAATGTTGAGAAAACAAAGTGTTTAAAGTTTGTGAGGTTCGTACACGTGACCAAATAGTACTTAATCTAATTACAATACTCCGACCAATGTATTTACTAGAAGAGCAAACACAAATTGCCTAAAGCTTAACATTAATCTATAACCACCATAGATATCACATCGTTTTATTCAAAAGTAATAAATCCAATAGATCCTTCAATACTTATAATATTATTTATGTATCAATAGTACACATTAGCTGCAACGATATCCTGAACTACTCCTAGTATTTATTATTTGCTCACAATAATCCCATTCTTACGTTTAGCAAAAATCCCCTGTCAATATTTCATAAATGCACCGCTCTACCCTACAATCTATCAGCTATGATGCCTAAACGCGTGATTGTGATGTATAATTAAGTGCAGCTCAGGAACTTTATCTGCCTTTACATTGTCATTTATTTCCCTAAACTATGGAAGGAACTTGTGTAAAATTCAATTATTTTGAAATAAAAATAATAGAAGACTGATTACCATTTATTTAGATGGTTTGTTTCATTAAAATGATAATAATAGGTATATATAATTTGTTTTTGGCAGTCAAAAACAATTTCATGATTCTCGATTATGTAAAACTTTATTATCGATTACCAGGCTTTCGAAAAAGCTTGCTTCCATTTCACAGTACCTATTTAATTAAGTTAAAAATATTCGTTTTTATTGGAAAAGCATTTACTAAATAATATTTTTAATTAAAACCAAAAGTAACACAAACAGACAGGAAAACAAACAAATACATTTAATAACTTCGTTAGAGAAACTAAATATAATTTTTTTTCCTACAATGATTAATTACTGTATTCCAATGAAATCGTCAAGTCGATAAATGCCGAGGACTGTTACTTTACCCAGTTTACCTTCTAGAGCAAAAAAATGATTCTTTTTCTCTCGCTAATCCCACCAAACTTGATGAAGTAACTTGAACTCCAGCTGATCGGTGAACCTGCCAAAGACAGGTGTTCTGGAATAATCTATACTACAGTTTCTTATAGCGTTTTCCATTGACAAAACTAGGGTGCACTGAATCTGAACTGAGTGCAAAATTTGTGTTCCATTGGCTGCACTGCACCAGTATTTCATATTCCATTGGAAAACTAGTGCAAGTGAATGTGCACTAAGTGCAGTTTTTTCGGAACCTGCTCAGGAGGTAGTTTCGAGTATAGTGCAAGAGTGCAAAATGGCGGCGAATGATGAACGCTGCGAATTCGAAAGAAAAGCAGTACATAGTTTATTTATTATTTATTTTTCACTGGATAGTATTGTAAAAAGTAGAGTATTTTACAAATACTGAACCAGTGATTGGAAGTATTAAGTTGTTTTAGGAAATGAATAATCTCTCAATGTACTTTTAATAAAAAATTTTTCATTATTTTTAATGTTAAATAATAAAACAACTAGATAAGGATACATAAAACTGCACCTGCTTTTAATCAAAACAACAAAAACCACCACAAAACAACCAATTTGATTTGACGAATGACAACTGACAACTTTTCTGTGTTCCATTGACCCTGCACTCAGTGCAAAATATCGGTACACTGGTGTAGAGTACGCTCGAACTTGGTGCCAACTAAGCCTGCATGCCAATGGAAAACGCTATTAGTTATCTATATACCCTGCCCTAATAAGATTGCTGATGTGGATGAAGAAATAGTGTCTAGAATTTCTGATCTAATATATTAGTCAATAGCTTTCTAAATCGTTTTAAGCTGGGTACAGATCAAGTTCTCGAGCTGTTCGCGAACAGTTCTAGAGCAGCTCGGCAGTTCGTTTGGGGTTCCGAGTCGAGTCGGTACTTTCAAAGGGTTCGTTGGCGAACACATGGCGAACTCGGTATGTGTGTGGACGTTGACTGTTCGGTATCATAAGTGAAGTTCTAGTTCGAACTTTTCAACGAACTGGACCGAACTGAACACAGAACTGGAACCGTTCTTGTGTGGACGATATGTTTGGGAGAGGAGCGGGTAAACATACAACACGGCTCCACCCACCACGTCAAATTTAGTAGTTGAGGTGCGCATGCGTCCAAGCAGCCTTTAATAACCTTCTATTCGATGTGACTAAATGTGAGCTGATTAGCAGCGCAGTTGGTAGGGTATTGAGCTTACAACTCAGAGGTCGTAGGTTCGAAACCCGGTTAGGTGCTGGGTCTTTTTGTTTTTTTTTTCTTATTTTCTGATATTTCTATACATAGTTACACTTTGATCGACCGGGTTTGGACCTGGGTTTTCTTGTTTTTTTTAGTTTTATATTTCTGATATTTACATATTTAGTTCAATATTGTTATGTTACTACTAAATTTGGCAAAGTCTTGAGTCATGCGCAGTTGAAAGAGCCGTGTTGTATGTTTACCCTTTTGGGGGATCTAGTTTTGAAATATTTAACTAGTGAAATTTCCCATATTTCGATTGATTTAGATCAATCCAAGTTTTGAACTTATTTCATGTGTGAAATAAAATTCGAATTCGAAAAAATTTCACCAATTTAATTCGAATTATGTTTAGCTGTCGAAACGCTTATTTCACTTGCGAAATGTTGATTTATTTGGGGTTAGAATAATCGAATTTTGTGTTGTGGTTTTGTCAGATACTTAGTATAGTTTCAACTGGTTTTAACATCCCTCCTTTTAGTTTGACTGAGCTTGACTACCTTTTTGAACCCTTTTAGTTGATAGTTACTCTATATACTGCTCGGGTTCAATTCGGGAGCTGTTCTCAAACAGCTCGCAAATCCTTTTTTTTCGGTCTGTACCCAACTTTAAAAGCCCTATAATACGTCAAATAAAAAGCCATTATTGATTTAAAAACTTAATTATTACATTTATTTACAAAACAATAACTTTTGTTGATTACTCCACTCTCACTCCACGACCGTTGTCTACAAAACAGAAAGTTAATCGTATTACAAATTTAAAATATATAACTTCTCAGTGCAATAAGGATATATTAAATGAAAGAAGATATTTATGGCCTCTTTCGTTTTAACATCGAGTATAGCATTAGAAAATTACACTAAGTAGAATCAGTTCAGGACAAACAATTATTATTATGTGAAGGTATACTTTTCCCTTTTCTCTCCACCACTGATTTTAGGTAATGATAACTAAAGTTATCATTCGACATGTCGCCTATGGAAAGGACGACATAACCCTGTGGTTTAGAGGATTTATTGTTTATGCATACTAATGCATAAAGACGTTAATTTGTCATTTTTAGCATTTATGAGAATCACTCATTAATTACATCAATCTCGAAAATGCAAACAAATAAATTATTCATTTTGTTCTGCTTTCGAACGAAATTACTTGAGAGGAAATAAAAAGTGGAATGTAAGAAAATAAATTGTTGTTTGGATCTAAAAATCTGCCAGATGCGATCAGAAAAACATGGCAGTGGACGACCAGAATGTCACATTTATTCGTTAAATATAGTGACACATTTTGGATGGAACAATATGTACAGTACAAAAACGACGCTTTCTCTTGAGTGGGAAAGTATGTTGAATTGGATTTTGAGGTTCGAGTAGTAATTTGAAGTATTGTTTATAACTAGTAACTTAAAAGTGACAGGCTAGTCGCAAGCAAGGACTTCATCGCAGGTGGGCACATCCAGGTGTTTAACAAAAATCCTTCTCAAAATTCCAGCTTGGGAGCTTGGGGTACAACCGTAGTACAGTTTGTATCATCTCAGATGAACAACCAAATATGAAATTTCATAGATTAACATATCGTACGTGCTTTTGAAATGTTTGAGTTGTTATGACTGACAAATTATACCACCTCCACATCTTTAGAGACGGAGGTTGGTTGGTTCGGTTATTGTACGCGAGCGAGCAAACAGCTAGAGGAGGATCTGTAAAGTGTAAAAGCAAGCGTTGGACGTTGGGCGGCATATTCAGTTATTGTACACCAGCGAACAAACAGCTAGTAGTGGTCCTGTAAAGTATACCATCTTATTTTCCTGTTAAACTAAGCCCCTATCAAATATACTCATTTTACATATTGTCACTTATGGCACTTATGACCATCCTTGACATGTATCTCTTAACGGATTACACTTAGACAAAGTTACATGCCAAGTCAGTCAGTTATATTAGGTTAGGTTTAAAATTAAAATATTTTTATTGAATCGCAAACATATACAACGAGAAACTAAAAACTTGCTGAAACAATTAAAAAAAACATCGAGAAACAAAATATTCACATATGACTAAAATCACTTAAATATTTTTTGATTTCAAATCCAACAGATCTGGAAACAGCCTGTATAAACTGGTAGTTAACGTTGCACTTATATTTCTGTCCATCCAAAGCACAACTATCGTTAACTGAAGACAGCAACCTCAATTCTATCAGACTTGAAATCTGCACCAACAGGTTATTATTAAAACCCATTTTATTATCCTTCTCGTCCAAGATAGAATAAAAAATGGCCAACAGTCTGTCGAACACAAAGGTTTTTGGTCCTATTTGGGTATTTAATCGTTCGCTAACTTTACTTCTAGTTCTAATGTCTTTTAACTTCTTTTTCTGTTTGCCGTGGTGTTTCATAAAAAGCTTCTTATCGTCTTTGGCGGGATTATAACTAGCCAAGTAAGCCGCAATAAGTAAATATTTAGCGTAGAACGGGAGCTCCAAAGTCGGCATCGGTTTTTCTTTGACAGAATTTGCGGGTTTCAAAGTATCCACTCTCGAGTACAGTACTTCTAAAGATTGTTTTAATATAGGAGCGATGTTTCTCCACAAGGCCATCGAATCTTCAATAGTATGCTGGTTATTGATCACTGGTTCGCAGTATTTTATGAAATTAATTCTTGACATATAACGAAGTTCCGAAACGTCCCTACATGCTCGATAGAAAACCGTTAAAAATGCATTTAGGTAATTTTTAAAAAAGTTTTTATCAAACTCCAACGACTTGTTAAAATGTTGAAGGAGCATCTTTCTAATGTTTTCTATGTCCAAAGAAAGTATTTCAAGTAATTCGTTCAGATTATATTGAGGAAAATGTATTTTAATCGGTTCGACAGCTCCAGCTTTTGTGTAAAATCTTTCGAAAATAATTTGGGAAATGAATATAACAGGTAATGAAATTCCAGTAAGTTCTTTTAATCTCAGAAAGCATGGTAGCAAATTAAATTCCATACTTCTGAGTTCCTCGGCATTATCCAAAACCAGGACGAACCCATCCAAATTCCTTATTTCATTACACTTCTCGACGTTATGTAGAAAGTCCATCATGTTGTCGCATTTCGCATAGGGTGTCGGATTTTTGGGATCCAATTCATGACCGGAAATCTTATTCAAAATCGTCTCAAACAGAATCTTCGACGAATAACATTCAATCAGATTCACTAAAGCGTGATCTATATGGAGTTCTTCGAGAATAGAGGTGACCACAATTGATTTTCCGCTACTTGTGCCTCCATAAACGTAGACGCTTTCAATTTGAGGCTCATCTTTATATCCAAACAGATTATAGAGCTGGTCAATCTGGATATCTCTGCATGGCAGCGACTGTCTTAATTTCGATAAATCCGTCGCCATTGTGGTTGCTGGAACAAAAGAAATTCTGTTAATTAACATTTGGTTCGGGGCAAACAATTCTGCTACAAAGAACTTTATTCGGGATTTTTAAAGGAGAAATGAGGAAAATGTCTAATGTGAAGATAAATTACTTTTCAAAAAGCAGACCATTCACTACAAGTGATGATTAAGTAAAAGAAAAATGTATTTAACATAATCATCTATAAACTATACAATACAAAACCTCTTCTTTATTGCTATACTTTTTGCTAATACATTTTCAAAATCCATTCTATTTTAGAAAAGATAAATTTTATCAACTTTCTGTAATTGATTAAGGAGTGTTTCACTTAAAAAGTACAATGGATACGATGGAAAATATTGGTTAGAGAAAATGAAATTTTCGATGCTTTTACTCCCAAGAAAATTCGAAACAAAAGGAAATGGCGATAATAGACACTTCCGAGTCTTCATAATTTCGCAGTAATTTTTCTAATTCGTTTTATATTTTCAGAACGTCATAAAAAGTTCGGAAAAATATTATTTTTTCAAAATGTAAGGTATAATAACTGGTTAGGTTTTAAATAATTAATCAGATTATCGATTTTGCTTTGTAATTGGAAATTCTGGACCAAAACTATCATCCCAAACGTCTTTTCATGTATAATTGTTTGAACCTGTAAGCGGTTCATAATATCCGTAAGGTTCATAATTAAAAACACTCCTGAAGACCGAAACGTGGGTCTCCAAAAAGAATTCCTCTTTGGTTGTCCAACATGACATCGAAAAATGTATAGTCAAACGCACTTTTATCGTGCGGGTTCAAAGGTCACTAACCATATGTATCAAATCAAAAAACACAGAGGTTACCAAAATGTGAGATAACAAATACACCCGGAGAGAAGAAGTAGAAGATTATTTTAACTAACATGAAGATAGCTACATAGACGTACCAAGATAGCTACATCATATATTGTCACTTTGAATTGTCAAACTGACATTTAAATAAAAACTTCGCTGGTGAAAGACTTTTTAGAATCGCTGAAAACTAAATACATATTCTTCTTTTTCCCGTCAAAATTGCAAAAGTCTGTCTTATTTATCTTACGGACTTTATTTGGAAGTTATGATTAAACGCATTAGAAGAAAACGAAAACGGTGAGTATGTCTTTGTTGAATCGTATGACCCGCACGATAAGGGTGCCTTTGACTATACATCATATATTGTCACTTTGAATTGTCAAATTGACATTTAAATAAAAACTTCGCTGGTGAAAGATTTTAAGAATCGCTGAAAACTAAATACATATCCTTCTTTTTCCCGTCAAAATTGCATAAGTCTGTCTTAGTGTCTTATTTATCTTATGGACTTTATTTGGAAGTTATAATTAAACGTAATAAAAGAAAACAAAAACGGTGAGTATATCTTTGTTGAATCGTATGACCCGCACGATAAGAGTGCCTTTGACTATAGTAGTCATTACCCTAGCAAAAATGGAATTTTTAACCAAAGCCGAATTTTAATTAACTCCTTGCTCTGTTGAAACCGCCGAACCATTGGGATTCGTGGGAGTCTGATAAAAACCAGATGCTAAATCCTATAGTCTGCTTTACAAGCACACTGCAGTTCTCCTTATTTGAGTGACTTTTCACTGAAAATTATTTGGACTGCATGACTTAGGTTGTAGTTCAGTCTATGTTCATATGGATTGCTTACAGATATCCAGATGCTGCACATTTCCAAATTCAAGGGACCTTACACGAAGTAGATTCTTGGAGCCCACTAGAATGGAAACAAGTGACTTTTCACTCAAGTATTCCAGGAACTCTGTAAAGAATGCTACTGCATCATCTACGTGGCTTTACAACTGTTGTGTAAAATTTTAAAAAAGAGTTTTATTTGCATTTTCTTTTTCAAATATAAATAGAGCACAGGTAATATCCATCACGTAATTTGAGAAAAGCACCTTCACTGACAAATCCCTAATTTTATGCTTTATTTTTCTATATGCGATACGCACATTTAGTGATATACAGTATACACGTGTGAGTCATAACAAATAGCTTTATTCCTCATACAAAGACCCAATTTATATTTTATGCTGAGCATCGTTGTGCAGTAAACCTAGCGACTTAAATAGCCTCGTAGCACAGCAATCGATCATGTAGCTGACTATAAAAGTTTATTCTCAGTCAGTGTTGCCAACCACCAGATATATATATATTATTGTGGATCGAATTGGGAGAGAGAATATAATTTAACGTTATTTAGTTTAGATTTGCCCGGTATATTGTAAAAATTTAAATTTATTTTTTTAAGATAATTATACTTTAGCATGAGAAAATCCTTGATCTCAGAGTAGGGTTCAAATGTAGAAAAACAAAAATTCAATTTTTAATGTAAGCGCCGAAATTTAAATAAATATCTCAATTTAAAAAAAAATTGTTAATCAAAAATATTCTTGCTTTGTTTATTAATTTCAAATAAATTCTAAATACGGTCCTGTGTTTAATGTTGAATCTCTCCACAATTCATGGGTGTCAGTTTAAACTACCAACTATTTAAACTAGATGGAGCAATCACCACAAAGAAATGAAATATTCCAAGAAATTAATTTCACAATGTTCTTCAAATAGAAAAACGTTATTTAATGTTATAGAAATAAATACATTATTCTTTTACAAAACATAAACTAATGAAAACCTATTATCTATTATGATCACTCATTCAAACAAAGTCATACATTCAGATGAAGAAATTATTTCTATTTATAATTCACAATAGGCAACATTTAATACAAGTCTTACAATACGAAATCCATTATATGAATGTCCGTGATGCAAAATGGCGAAAGACAAACACTATAAGCGTCTGTCTGATATCAAAGTTCAATTCTTTGCACTAAATCGGTAAGTTCATTTAACCTTTTTTATATATATAATGAAAATAGTTTTAAATACCTTATTCACTGTATAGTCATTCACGTCAATGATTGGTTTTTTTTATTTTATTCTAGGTTACCTCCTGGAAAATACCACACAATTTGTCCAGCTTGTACAATGTCAGGAATCGATGCTATATTTCGTCCATATCAATACATTTCAGTCAAATCACAAAATCCAAAGCTTTCAAATTCTTCCTTATGATGTGTATATCTGCTTGTTTTATATATAATTAATTAGATAATAAGCACAATGTATTTCTTTCTTTAATTTTGATATCAAATTGTTGTTTCCCAAAGGTTTTAATTAATTTTTTCAATAATAATTCTGTTCTTCAAAATTTATCTGCTACCCAAAAAGAAAAGTACCTAGTGACTAGCATGTATAATCAACAACTTTTTACATTCAATTTTTATCATTAGCAATCTACTTGTCGCTGATCAAAGTTTGTTGAATACATTCCACCAATCAGATTTGATTATCAAAATATTTCTTGAAAGATTTCACTTCAAATAGTAGATTGTCTGTCCATCATTTGAAAATACCCTGTTTTGAGTTTCTTTAATGATTTTAATTCATATTTTCTCTCTCAAATTATATTTCAATCAGTTTACAAAATGACATTTCCAATTTTATAAAATAAAATATTCAGAATGTCAAACCGTTCTACAAATGTCACATTCCATAGAGTTAATGCTTTCATTTTACTTCTGTTTTAAATACTTATTTGAAATCTTCTTAATAATTATACAAATAGATCCTTCATATGCTTTCTCTATTGAATAGTACATGGTACAGATTGTCTCCTTTTTTGATAATTTAAAAAAAAATCAAATTCAAAAAAATTTTAATTACTTGAAATATGCAATCTATTATTTTATATTTAATATACAGAGTGTTGTAGGTTTATTTCTATATTAATATATATATATAACGGTATATACTTTTTCAATTTTTTATCAACTGAAAAATTTTTTTGTGCTTACACAAATTTTCAAATTCATGTATGCCTCATATAGGTATACCTAATAGAAAATGTGGTTAGACATTTCCTTGTGTGCAATGAAGGATTGTAGCTTCTAAAAATCTTATCTTCAACTTCACTATTTTTCCGATCCTCACCACTACAAACTTATTTTTATATTTTTGTTCTGTCTTAACCGGTTTTTATAGACATGTGGATGACTCCTATAAACACTGGTACTTGGAATACTGGCAACATTGTAATGGAATTTTGTATGAATAAGTTTTCCGTTTGTGACATTCTTATTCATAAATTCCTCGGAATTGCGAACTCCATGGAGAATATAGAGCATTTCTCTGTAACGTTTGATTGATTTCCAATCACAACTGTCAATATCAAATATAACTTATTAGGTTCATACCAAGTTTTAGATAGATAACCTTGTTTTGCGGAAATTTGGCTTGGCTACGCTTGCTCGTGCATCTAATAGTCTTGAGTTGCATTTTCTGCCCTTGTGACACAATATACTATTATAGCGAGTATTATAGGTACTTCTAGTAAATTATAATTTGAAAATAATGGTTTATTAAAATTATAATTCTAATTGACTCTATAATGAACGTATTATTATTCATTAATCTTGTATTATATGGCGTCTTTGTCACAATCATTTTTTTTATTTAATATCATGTCTACCCCAATATACGGCTGTGCCTGCAATTAAAAGCTATCCGAAGATGGGGTACGTTTCTATTGTATACCTACTGGCGTTTTAGAGGGTTGGATAGACAAATAAAAAAGATATGAATTATAATGTGAATCGTTTTAAAATTCTGGAGTTTTAGTTGCCCATCCTGTAAGGGCTCAGGGCTTTGTATGTTAAATTGAGTTTTATTACTATCTGTCTATTTCAAACAGTATGCAATATTTACGATCAAATTCAACTTCGTTTCTGCCATTATTAGATACAATCTATCTTGGAATAATAGGTATCGTTTCCACTATCGAAAGGAAATCTTATTGGATCAAAATAACAAGTTATTTCTCTTTTTTATAGTCCGATATACAGGATGTGGAAGGTGGAAGTAATTAGTATGTTTGTGGTAAATTAGGTAAATCTAATAAGAATTGTTCGGTCTTCAGTGTAATTTGAAAAGTCTCAATAGCCGAATTCAAAATAATTTATCTTCTAGTCACTAAAAGTATCCCAATCGCCCCCCCCCCCTTGGTGGCGGTTCTGCATTTAAAATTTAAAAACGCATACACGTATGGTATATTCATATATCTTTAGAAATTTATAACCAGTATAAATATTATTTTGGATTCTTTCCTGGTCTAATAAAGATAGCTAATGAAAATTTATTATTCAATACAGAGTCCCTGCAATAAATATTTTGACCCTAGTCGCCCCTACCGAACCAAAACCGACAAACCAGCTGTGCACGAGAGCACGTATTTGGCGGTAAATGATAACTAACCTACCTATATGCACTTACTTGTATAATTAAAACATTATTATAACACATTAACCGATTTTACTTGAATTAAAACAGATATTAACATTCACAACTTATAATTAACTAAATTAATGAACAACCATATAATATTTATATCACAACAAACACACAGATACAATACAATCCACAAACGAGTTTTGGATTGAAACTACGCAACACAAACACAGTAAACACCAGTGTTGCCGGATGTTAATTATTATTAGCATAAAATAAATGATGTTATCGCTTCATTTAGATTATTGTGCTGATATTATTTGTATTAATACTTAATTTAATAAATAATTATTGTTAAGAACTTCAATTTACAGAAATGTTAAAGATCGGCAATATAATAAGCATTAAACTTGGCAATACGGAACTTATCTATCTCCAATTTCAACAGATGGCGATAAAAAACATTAGTAAAGGTTGCGCTAGCTAACGATATTACTACTGTAGCTTATTCATAGATGGCACAGCAAGTACTTAATTTGCAATTTAAATTACTTAACCATTAGTTACATTGCGCAGAACAAGTTTAATACTGTATTTAAATGAAAAATGGTTTTTCCATTTCCATGGATAAAAGATTTCAATTTTTAATCTCATTTTGTCGCATCTATTCCAAATTTGATTGTGGAATTAGAGCGGAGAATAAGAAAGACTTATTTAAATTTAACCTGCCCTCCCCAAACGAGACCGTCGGCTCTTTCCTGTGTTTTAGTGTCCACCATTACGAGAAAGCTGGGAGATAGGGATTTCTTGCCGCCTCTCGGATGGCTTTTCGACCCATTTTAGGTCGTTTATACAGCAGACTAGAAGTTACCATTCTTCGAATCGAATCAGATGTTTTACTTATCAGTGGCGTTTTCCTAAAACTAGACTTTTCTTTTAAGATTTACATAAAGAAGAAAATATAACTCAATTATTATTATTATTTCCTTTCCGAAATGATATCTACCTACGGTGAAGTTCTATATTCGTAAACCGAGAGCTAGAAACAGGGTTGCTGCGAATTTTAAAAGAGAATTGAGAAAGGTCACAGGTGCGATATTCCCTTTTTTGACAAGAACAGAATGATATTACAAAAATATTTTCAGATGCAGCACAAAAATGAATAGGTCTCGAAGGAAAGTGGGACTGAATAGGTTTTTCGTGTTGAAATTATTGAAAAGGAATGACCATAACGTTACAGATATTCTGGATTTCATGTAAAATAAAATGAAATTTGAATTTTATTTAAAAGATCGCAGGAAAGGTTAGATCTCGGACCATTTGTTGAAAAGTTTCAGATATATAATTTTAAATTTTCATTTCACTGACTTGTTTGTAGAACATATAATGGAACATTATCCAAAGGGACAAATTGGTAATTTAGAGAAGAAATAAAACTTGCAACTTTATATCACTATACTGTCGTTCTGTATAACAGACTTTCCGTGCAGTAAATTAGAAAGAAAACGTGACTGGGATCAAAAACCAAAGTTTTGGTTGTGATCAATAATTACGATTCTGTGAAGAAGAGAACAGCAAACAATGGGGAAAATTGTGGGTAATATCCGATTTTTAATAAGTTCAAAACAGCAGCTTTCAGTACACAGACATATAATATTGATTTCGGGAGAGGTTCAAGGATTATAAGGCTCGAGGGAATTAACTGTAACGAGATTCGGTGATGAAACATATATTCTTCAAAATCAAGGTCATGCCAAAAATGAGATTCTCTCCAGTTGAAATTATGGAAACATGAAAGTTAATTACAATATACATACCTACTTCAATTAACGGTTATACACACACTACACAATTAGTGTCGTGTCTTTCTGCGAAAAAGGATGCGACATTCTCATTATTAACAGAACTTGGGAAGGGCATGGAGAATTCCGGCATATATTCCAAAATTTGGAAAAAGATGGAAGAAAATTATTTCACTACTTCAGAAAATCAGTATAGACGGTCTAAATTATGAGTAGTTTTCTACCACTATACAGGCTGTTTCACCATGAGCTTACACTATTTATATATTAAAGACTATCCACACGATTTCAATAAAAATTGGATGGAGAACAAGTTATGGCTAATTTATGGAACTTATTTTGACATACATCATCTCACTCCCTGCTATATATATCGAAAGTGAACGACAAATTTGATATTTTAACTCTACAGGGTGGTCCTTAAGTATAATTGTAGAACATAGAAGTACAGTACAATCTTCACTTCAAAATATTGCGATTTAAATCAACTAGCCTTAATAAAATATTGATATTAAGAGAGTTGAACATGAAATGTTAATTTTCATTTTTTACAATAATTTTAACGCTTTTTGATGTATATGCACAAAAATTTGAGGTTGGGGGTTTTTTGATATGAGGAATCATCAATTTGATCTATTGCGATGTATTTTGTAAAGTGCGCCACATAGGCCACGTATGCAGCATAAATATACGCAAAACTTTTTTGCCATTTACATATAAGCGCTACTTTTGTAAAAAGTAATTAAAGCCAGATCATTACAACAACAAAAATCTATATATCTGTTAGTATCCCCAAATCTTAACGGTTTTAGAGATAATCACATTTTAGTGATTAACTACATGATTATTATTTAACCCTTAAGCGCTCGCGCGGGGTGCAGAGGACTCCCCGCTCTTATAAATGTTATTGTAATTTTTGCTCACAGTAAGATTGATCGCGCTGCCTCTGTGCACCTTCCTTTTAACTAAATAACCATCGGGTGCCACTAGAAAGACGCGTTAAAAGTGCTTAGGGTGTTCAACACAGAACACACCCAAGGAAGAAGCGGCAAGCAACGTAAATAAAACTGTAACGTCTTTTTGCGCCTCCTATTAATGGTGATTGTCTTTATTTGTTATGGTGGTTGCATAACGCATGTATACAAGCCATATATGTTTACAAGTTTATTTTTATAATTTTTGAAGTTATTCACAAAGCAACTTCAACTTTTAATGAACTGTTAAATACTTACATCAAACAATAACGACTTTCTATGATCTTTTTCTTAACGGTTGGCTAAACGTTAAAGATATTTCGTGAATTAGAGGAATTATGTGGGGATTATCAATAATGATGATATATTTAAGTACTAATAAAATTTTATTTTTTAAAATAAGGCAGAGTACAAAAGGATTTGATATAATTATCTATAATTAAGTTTGGTCTTCTGTCTTTTAAATTAATTTTATTATTTAATGTGGTTATAATATATTCAAACATTACAGCACACATTTTTTAACAAATTAAATATTACTGTTTTTATGGGTGCTGCAACAATCACATTCAATAAAGTATTAATTTTTCACCCACTACACCAAAATTATTAGATGAATTAATGTTTATAAAAAATAATTTGTGTTCAGTCACCCCATGCGACCTTCTAAGTTGCTATTTAGCTGCTATTTAGTTTATATGGGTTTTTTTATTTTTTAACATTTTTTACAAAATATTCACTTGTTCCAGTTAGTATGATAAGTTTTTGATGCCGTCCCTTTTTTTGGAAAATGTGATTTCGTTTTTTTATGGCAAATATCGATTTTTAGGAAATACATGTTTATTTTTGAACAGAACTGCATAGTTTTGATATGTATGTTTTTTATATATTTTGAAAAAAATCTCAGATAATCCCAAATTAATTAATTGAACTTTGTTCGAGGGGTGTTATTAACACCCCACGCGACCGTCGACGACGCAAAAGTGGGTGCGCCTGCTTAAGGGTTAATGAAATTACGTTCGAAAAATGTAGTTGTGTGTACGATAATTATTATCTTCTGTAAGTTCCTTGTGGCATTATTTATTATTTTTTCTCTTATTTTTTGGGAATCAAACCACAATAAAGTTTTTTATTTCTTTTTATTTCGACGTTTCGGTAGCGTTCCAGCTACCGTTGTCAAGATTAACTAGTGATAAAATAATTTTTGGTCCCTATCTGACACAACGAAAAAAATATGACAACTAGACAATCAATAATATTTTGAAGTTTAAGACTACAAAACTTTGTTGTCAAATTTTATTAAGGTCCATTCATAGTAGATCACATCTCTGGTAAAATGTGAAATAAAAATTTTATTTTGTGACATTCTAACGATATGATAGTCTACTAGAAATGGAATCCAGTGAAGTGCACGTTCCAGGAACGGTTTTTATTGGGATAGCGCTTTTTTTCGCTTATTTTGGAAATGTTGTTAATAAAACGCGTTTATTGTTACTTTTTTGTGTATGATTATTTTTGTTTTCAAAATATGTATGACTCAGTTGGATAAGAACTTATGATGCTATCCTGATAACGCAGGTAATTGATTATTGGAAATTTCTCTTTCTAACATTGGTAATCAAATTTGACTACTTTCGGCTGAAATAACATATTTATCTGCATTTAGTTGTATTAAATAAAGCACTTTCTTTGATTTTTCGTCTTTTACTATTGGGCTCTTTCAATATTATTTCTGTCGAATCCCATTGAATTTTATGTCCCTCTTCCCAAGCATGTTTACAAATACCTGACTTAAAGAACTCCCTATCTTTGATATATTTTTTATGTTCACTTATTCGGACATACAGATGTTTACAGTTTTTTTTGTAAGATAACATTTTTAGTGCGATCATTTTAACACGATTTTAAGTGCAAACATGAATCGTCAAGTCATAAGTGAGATTGATCGTGCAAGAATAGTGGCTTTGGTTGAAGAAGGTCATTCTCAAAGGTTCGTGGCAAACAGAGTTGGAGTTTGGCAAAGTGATGTGTCTCGTGTATGGAACCGGTATCTCCAGACCAATTCTCTTCGTGATAAACCTAGAAGCGGTAGGAGGCGTTTTACTAATCAGCGGCAGAAACGCTATATCCACTTAACTATCCGAAGAAACCCGACCATGGCAATACCAGCACTCCAAAGAGATATAAGACATGCATTGGGAGTTCAAGTATCGATCTCGACATTACGAAGACGAAGAGTTCGCCGACTACAGTGGGCTCAAGAGCACGCGGCCTTGCCTGAAGAATTTTGGAATTTTCCGACGAGACAAGGATTTGTTTGGTACAAGATAGCCATCGAATACGTGTGTGGCGGGATCCAACGAGAGTTGCTCAGCTCGCCCCGTGCCGCCCTTCAGAGGAGGAAGTGCTATGTTTTGGGCTGGTATCATGTTAAATGATCGCACAGAATTAATTCATGTGGAGGGAACGATGACTGGTGATAGGTATCTCAGAGAGATTCTACATACTCACGTGAGACTGTGGCGCGCAGCTGTTGGCAATTCCTTCGTTTTTATGGACGATAACGCCCGACCTCATCGGACCAGAGCTGTAAATGAGTATCTTGAAACTGAAGGGATCAATCGTTTCAACTGGCCTGCCCTATCTCCTAGGACATGAATCCCATAGAACATGCTTGGGACATCCTTTCCAGGGCAGTGGCAGCACGCAGAAATCCACCCAGGAGTGTACAAGAGCTTGTTAATGCGGCCCAAGAAGAATGGCGAAATATTCCTCAACAGAATATATATAATTTGGTAAACAGCATGGGCAGGCGACTTCAAGCTTGCATAAATTCTAGAGGTGGAAATACTCTTTATTAAAAGTTCTCATGCAGGTTCTCACTTAACCTTTTCTTTAAAAAGAATCAATTTGTATTTAATTTATTTAATTTCTAAGAATACTTTTTATGTTTAAAGCAAGTTTATTATTGGATAATAAAAATGTTTGACAAAAAACACGTTTTTTTTATTGAAACTAATTATTTGATTAATCTCTGATCCATTTATATTGAACACATTTTTTTTCGGAGATTTAGGGTGATGCAAAACTTTTGAATCTACATATGTGTACAATTACTTAAGGACCACCCTGTATATAATTAGCTTTTTGGGATTCCAGATTTACTTTGACTTAAATAATTATGTTTTCCAATTGAATTCATTTCAGATAATTCCCAATGTCCACAGCTTAAAACTTAAAATTGAAACATTACAATTTTGTAGTTTACGAGCATTCCGTTTTTATCTTTCGTGACGTTTACAAAATGAAACGTCCTCACTTCTCTGTGTTACGATATTTCTTATTAACTCTTGGATAAGAGTATATTTGAATAGTTTGTGGAATATTCAGCAACCACAAAATGAACAAAAAATGTTTCTAGCTCGACGTTGTCTCTATTGTTTTATTCTGAAAAGAAAGCATAATAATTTCCCTAAGGAGAATAAATATTCACATTCAGTGGCGGCTCGTATTTAATCTAAACAAGGAAACATCAATGACAATAGAGGTTATTTATTCAACAAGAGCAATAAACACTTTTTGCACAAGTTGCATATAATATTTTCTCTACGTTCGTGTAATAACCAAAAAATGTCTTCTGTGGGTGGCTCAAATGGACTAAAAATGGCGTATGGACTAGAGCAATAAAGAACTAGTTTTTCCACTCTCTTTAGTCCAATAAAGTTTTGTTTTTTGTATGAACATGGAAAAATGATTGTAACGTGTTAAAAGTAATTACTTAGTCTGTTTTACACATTGTTTTCAGTTTAAAATTAGACAGAAAATAATACCTTATCATTGAACATACATGGAAAAAAAAAGAGACATTTCGAATTGTAGCACACGTGTACATCCCATTAAATCTTTTGTTTATACTGACATCATGCACATGATACAACCTACTGACTATAAAAGGAAGAAAAATGGGTACATAAAAACTATTCAATGATCAACAATATGGAAAATATATGCGAACGAAAGACGTTTTAGGGCTGAAATTCGTGACACTCGAGGTCGAAATGTCAATAACAGTCTCCATCCCTTCAAGGGATCGACTTCTTCGCAACATACATTTTATAAAAAGGGTTTTTTCTATCGTGACGGGTTCTTTTTTCGTGATAAAAAATATGGCGGTATCGAGAGGTTCTTACCGTTTTAGTAAAGCTTATTGAATTGCCATTCCTTTTTATATGAATAAATATAGGTTAAGGGGTATCTTTGTAAAATTTTCATATACAGTGAGTGAAAGCCATACTGAATAAATTCAAATGTAAACTGACATCCTCCAACGTGAAAATGTGATCGCTACCTACAACCGCCTTCGAATAACAGGTACAGCCTCTATTTTCTTAAAAGGGAAGTATAGGCTTTATCATTTGAAAGGTATCTTCATTCTATATTCAAAAATGTTGTCGTTTAGTGCAACAAATAAGATAGAATGAAATAAATGAAAAAGCACACGCAATACTCTTAAAAGGTTCATGTTTAGACTGGGCTTGTTGGAAACCATGTCATTGAATGGCTATCATAATTTGGCACTACTTTAAAATGATGTAATTCCAAGTTTGGCAAATTGATATCCTGATCCAGGAAAACCTAAAGATCCACTGAATACGACATGGGTTTAGCAGGTTGAAGCACCACCACATTATCAATGCAATGTCCGGCAGTAACTCGCAATAGTTCCCAATCAGTGGCAACGAACATTAACAAGACAAGAAGGGTCACTCTCAGTCGGAACTTTCATGTCCAGCTTACACAAGCGCGCCGACGATTTCGACAAATTCCTGGAGCCGTCCACGTGCTCGTGCTAGTCGTGCTTATAGGTTGATGCAAACCGCTGGCGATTAAAACGAATAAACGTTCACCTACCAGGGTGATTTAAAAACATCTAGCAATAATTGTTATTGTAACCTATTCCGCTTAGTGGGAATTAAAATAAAAAAGGGAGTATCGTCAGGATATTTAATTGGTGAATCTAAGCATAATTATAAAGAGAACTGGTACCTAGCAAAAATGAAAGTTACATCAAAATGTATTAATGTAGTAAGCCACTAGTAGGTATAAAAATTAACAATAAAATGTTTGCCAATGCCAACTTAAATAGGTATTCTAATATAAAATGTATACCGGTCATTACAGGTTGTTTCAAATCCGAGGCCATCAAAGAGTACTAACTTACTTAACAGTAAAATACGGGTACTGGGAAAAATAATTATCGCGATTCGAAAATTGAGAGAATCGATACACGAACCATCCAAAACCAAAGGCGTTTAACCAAATGAGTTAAAATCTATGAATTTTGAAAGTTTTTTATATTGAATAGCCCGTTAACAACTCAATTAAAAAAATTGTATTTAAGTAAATGTTGTGAAATAAAATATTTCTGCCGGTTTTCAAAGATGTTTTAAGATATTTAATTTTATGTTAGGTTTCATTGATTGTTTCGAAGAATATCTATTTTTTATATCCCGGCTCGCAAATTTAATTGTAAAATAAATCCGCAGCCTAATATAGGTCTAAAAAATATTTATGAGGAAACTCTTTATAAGGATGTGTAAATAGTAAATTTTAATATAATTTTCTAAGGGTCGCTCCAACGTTCTCGTAACAACTAATTTTATTAAAATTTTCAACAAGGATTATTTCTAATTGCTTAACATATTCTACAATATTACTAGGAAGTACATTCAGACCTCCATAGTTTTTAGAAGTCGAATATGCTTTATGCTCTAAAAATAGAGCCGCTTCTTTTGGTAATGTATTTTCATAATTATACTTTGTGCAAGCACTACAAGAGTGTTGCAGCAAACATTTTCTTAATAGATAGCCAGAAATGTAAACTACATCATTGCCATCCGTACTTGGAAGATTTCTATAGTCGCATGTGAAAACTGTTAAAAAGCTATTATTTGTCAATATAGGTACATCGATATTTTTATATTCTTCTAGCATATCAGGAGTTACATTGAGCAAAACTGTATTAATATCTTTATTACAATTGGCACCTTCAACCTCATTAAAATATTCTAGAGAAAATGATTTCTTGAATGCCCTACAAAATTGAATTGGGTTTCCGCAACAATTTCTTACCAGACCAAAAAAAATTTCAATGCAATCCTGATTAAGATTCCTTGTTGAAAGAAATGAATAATTCCTGCATTTTAAGGTTTCCCATAAAGACAGAGCAGAGGTAATAGTAATTTTCCAGCCATTTATAAAGTGCATACTATTGTTTATACATTTTTCCACGTATGTTACCTTTCCATCATTCTGATTGCAGAACCAAACACAAAACACTAAGTACGTAAATGTTTATTTTATTTCTAAAGGAAAATTCGCTCACTCAAAAAGACAACTGGTATATTTCTTTACATATCCCTATGACGGACAACCCGTTTATGCATATCGCGCGTAGGAGACTTACGGTGCTCTATACACAGTAGCATCCGATATTCGAGCGAGATAGGCATAACGAGGGGAGGAGCTTAGAGTGATCCTTCTTGTCTTGTTAATGTTCGTTGTCAGTGAATAGGAAAGTGAGGATCGATAGAATGACCATTGACCAGCGCAATAACTTGATGTTACATCAAGAGATAGAAACTCGCAGGCTTGGGCTGTCTTTATCTAATAGCGCAAATACTGTATACACAGATAGAGGCAGAGGAACCTCTGATCGTCTGTCTCTTTCCCTCTCACCAGAGTTCAAACGGACATTCCCACTTACACAGTGCTCTATGGCTTGTTGCCTCTATTTGTATTACCTCTATGCAGAAGTCTCAACTCTAATCGATTCGGTTTCCATCCAGCACAATATGGCTGACCTGTCAAAGTCATGTGCTCTGGAATGGCTTGCAAGATGGTACAACATGACTTCTATGTATGCATGTATATTGGGATGACATACACTGAGATCTAAAATATCTATTGTGACCCTTCTACTTACTTTCTGCGAAGAGTCTCAGAGACAACTGGGATAGCCAATAATCTCCTAGAGGTGCTTTACACTACGATTTTGAATTGCTGTGCAATTCGCAAGTATATGGATGGAGCTTTCTTCATCCATGCCACAAAATATACATTCTTCTTCCTCCGCTATTTTGAGCATTCAGGCGAGAATATCCCGTTAGAATCTCTTTGAAAGTCTTAGTGAAGTTTTACTTTGACTTAACAATAACTTTAAATGATAGTAAAATGGGGTAAATATTAAAATATTTCGAGTAAAACAATAATTTTATAACAAAATTTTATTTACAAACAATTAAAAAAATACACATATTTAATACAATGTATATATATTTACAAAATAGCATTTTTTATAAGTAAATCTTTATATGCATGTTTTGAGCAATTGCATTGTGTATATATAATTTAAGGATACATTTTTATAAAAATTTGTCGATAGTTGTTAGTAGTAGTATAAGTTGTAGAAGTAATTAATGTAAGCTATCCAGAAATATACTACAATTTCCAGTAAAATATTAAATAATGTGTAAGCTGTAAATGAAGGTATAAAAACAGTACCTTTAATACTATTTCCACTCCTTAGGTATTTGAAAAGAATGACATTTAAGAATACCATTTTTCCATTCTAGTTTGAACTACGCCTTCTTTCTTTCCCCGTTTTTCAAGAATTTTGTCCCAAAAGGGTTGATTAAATCTTTTAGGTAATACAGTAGTCACGTAGCTATAGCTTTTACATGGGGGTGTTTTGGGTATTTTTATCTGATAGATTTAGAACGGGCAAGCTTTATTGAAGGTAGTATGCTAATGAAGAATTATTGTATTTTACATTTTTAACCCCCAAAGCCCCCCAGCGAATAGTAATTGTTTCTTTTGAGTTAAGCGGTCATTGGTTCCAAATAATATGTGTCAAACGATTTAAGGTATCGAAATAGTATTCTTTTCAAACTGTCAAAAAATATATATTTGTTGAGATCTTGGATAAAATAACTTCATTTTATATTTTTATAAAAAGTCCAATAGTACTTGAAAATTTTAAAATTAATTAATATCACAACAATTCAATCATAAAAAATATACAAAAATATGTAGATTTAATTTAAAATAAAACTACACGACATGGTACAAATTTAGTAGAGTTAATTTAAAACCTCATGGGTGCTACCTACGTCACAAATGTGCAAATGACCAAAATCGGTACAACGTGTCAAAACCGCATGTATGGCAGTAAAGTTAACTCAACAACTCAACTTCAAATGACGATGTTTCTAACTTTACTGCTATACATGCGGTTTTGCCGCGTTGTACCGATTTTGGTCATTTGCACATCTGCGACGTAGCACCCATCATTTAAACTAACTCTATACTCATGGTAATTACATTATAATACACTCAAAACAAACGTCCCTAAGGGAGAAAATTTAACCAAAAATGGAAGTAAAAAAATTGACAATTTCGTCCAGTCAAGAATCAAGATAACACAAGATACGACTTATGTAGATGTGGACAAGGAATGATTTTGGAACTTTAGTTCTTTACGTCAGATTATGTTTAAGCGACCAGGGGGTCGCGACGCAAAAGATCTGAACGTTACGCTTTGTTATGTTACGTTGCTTCGTTATGTGCCTTGCTTGCGTGCTTGTGCTCTCTCCTTAGTCTCTCTCTCGTTTACGAAGCAGCGATTCATATGCTCCGGCCGGGATTCGAACCCGAGCCGCCCGCGTGGAATGCGAGCATTCTACCACTGAACCACCGATGATACATTAAAATTCTATGCAAAGCTGGTATTCGCAGTGCTGGTGATCTACTTGAATTTGTTCGGATAAATTTTTACTAATATTTCCATAATTTTTTTTGCGCGATTAAGGGGTCTAGCACATTTACTTTTCGAAATACAGGGTGTTGAAATTTTGAAAACTTGAATGCTTTAATTCGATAACTATAAAATGGATGGATAAATTTATTTGACATTTGTCAGATTGTTTTTAAATGTAAAAGGGCATATTTTGAAAAAAATAGTAGTTTGTGCAACTAGTGTGGATATAATGACCATATCGCACGAGGACGAAGTTCAATCGTTCAAGTGCGATATGTACAATCCACACGAGTCGAGCAGCATATTTTTTCTACGACCCACTCAAGAAAAAATCTAGAAAATAAAAATTTCTATAAACTGTAATTTAACATCAAATTGAAAATTTAACAATTCAATTTTACGTTTCTACTAATTTTTTTGTGGTAAACGTACAGTTCTTGAATGTCCAATTTGTATAATGCTACGGTTTCCCTTTTTAAATATACGATGCTGTTATAAGTAGATGTATCCAGTCGGACTCCCTCATGAAGGGTACCGTACCATTATCTATAATATTGAATATTCCGCTAAATATTTCAAACGTCTACCTGTTGTCGTTATTAATATCAAGCATAATAATTATTAAAAAATAATATTAACAATAAAAAAAAGTTCCTCACGGGGAATCGAACCCGGGTCTACCCCGTGAGAGTCTGTTATGCTTACTACTCGACCACTAAAGAATATGCAAATCGTTTATCTATAACGTCAGATCTATTACATAATTTTTGCTCAAAAGAAACTAAAGTTCGTACCGTGTGTCCCGCGACACGTTCTACCTTTTTTTCTCTAGGAACACAGGGTGGACCGGATTTAATTGACGTAAACCGCAATAGATACAATATCGATTAATTGGAGAAATAGTTTGATAATTGATGGTAGTAGGTGGTTCAAACAAATTTCAAATATCTCGACTAGTGCTAGAGATATTAGAGAAAATCCGAAAATGGTTCTTTTCGTTTTCAAGCAGCTGCTATTAAAGAAAAATAAAAAAAAATTTAAAAACATTTTTTCTATAAACAGGGTTTTCTATAAAATGTCAATACCAAAAATTTCATTAAGATGTTTTGTCTTTACAGGCTAATATGGGTGCCGGCACATGACGGGATTGCAGGGAATGAAATGGCACACCAGTCAGCTAAAGAAGATTCTAAAGGAGACTTCACAGGCCCGAAACCGTTTAGTGGAATCACAAAGGATTACATAAGAAAGGAAGTCGGAAACCGGCTAGTTAAGAAACACCCCCACTCAAATAGAGGCTGGCACAAAGACACCTCCATACTAAGAGTTTACTGAATAAGGTAGACAAGAAACTCTGGGTAAGTGAAATTTGAAGTCAGTTACCGACCTGGTGACTGGACACAGTATCCCGAGGGAGCATCTGCACAGGATGGGCAAAGTTAGTGAACCTATATGCAGAAAATGTGAACTCTACGATGCAACCAACACATACTCTGTTTCTGTGAGAACTTACAAAGGACTCAGACGAAAGCACTTTGGAGAGGACATTAAACAACCATCACAAACTAAAGGTGAAGATCCCTCCAGTTAAACTGGAGGCCTATATAGAAGACACGAAGCTTCTGGAATGGAAGTGGGTAGATAGGGGTAATGGTACAAAGATTCAGTTCAAGTGCCTGGGCTGTTGAGCACAACCCAGAACGTTTGAATTATTGATGTTTTTATAGGGTAACCATTAACTTCATTTGTTAATAGTTTCCAGAATATTATTCTCAATGTCCCCTGTAGCGTCGATTAGCAAGTTTGGGTAATAGCCTTATTCTACTTGTTTTCACAAAAAACTCGATGGTGAAAACGGTTTCCATTTAAAATAATGAAGCCTACACGTATTACGGGCTACCGGTGACTATTAGGTTGATTTGCATTTTACTGTAAAATGTTTGTACGAAAATGTACACAGGGTTTGGAAAAGGGCATAATTGACGGTGACCATTAGTAATTGGAAATTGCTGATTATGTTCATTTTTTAATCCTGTGCATATACTAGTGGATTCTTTTTATGGAAAATGTTGGTTTAATCAAACGGAAGACATAGTTTTGCAGATGAGAAATGCTCACTGTTTGTTTAGTGCATTTCAATATGTAACATCAGTTTGTTGTTACTGGATTTTACTTATCATACTATTTTTTTAGGATCCCAGATGATATCGTTAGAAATAATCCAGTTTATTGAAAGAATGAAGAAGACGAAAAATACTTGAATTGTATTTTACATTGTTTTTCAATATTTATTGTAGTTATTGCAATTCAAAAAGAGCAAATTGATAGTTTATATATCAGGACATTGATGATAGTTCATCAATTGTATAGTATTTAATCAGAAAAATGTCTATCGATATGTTCATGAATTTTTTGATTTTGGGTCTACAATATGTAACAAAACATGTTAAAAAAACAGAGACATCCAGACTATCTAACACCAGAAAACTAAACAAAAAGAGAAGAAAATTTTACTGCTGCAAGCAGTGGCAGCTGTAGTTTTTGAAATGAACTCAAACGTAGAGGTTGTAAGTTTGGCAACAGCATCTGCATGATTTTATGTTGAATTTGGTTTCAATTCTGCAACTAGTTCAGTCCATGCGTCCTGTTTTTGAAATCCATGAAGGTAGGATCCCATAAAACTCGATGCTCACGAAATGGTGAGTTCTTTCTTTCCATCGTAAAAAAATTAAGAAAAATCTGGATGTGCAAAGATAGTTTTACAATTTTTACGTATGCGCGAAGAAGCTGCACCTAACAATATTTGAACATCAATATTGGTCAAAGCCTAAGGCTTACGCCTAAAGCTTTGACCGATGAGTCTATAACATTGTGTTTAATAACTTTTTTACTTGAATTTCTCCAACAAGTTATAAAACTTTGTTATTTAATATGTTTTGTTACATAGTCTGGACCCGGCTATACTTTTGCTAATTTAATAATTGTTGTATTGTTGATTATAGAAAAAAATGCACAGTCCTAACGTAAGAATAATAGTGTTGGTTTTTCTCTGCATTCCTTTTTTTTGTAACTTGACGTAGAATTCCATCAGTTCAAGGGAATTCCGCTAGGGGAGCTGATTGGTTCACCGAGAATTTCATTAGTTCAAGGGAATTCCGCTAGGGGGCGCTGATCGGTTCACTAAGAATTTCACG
>CAJUYG010000108.1:0-12400 GCA_910591675.1 Galerucella calmariensis | reverse complement strand
TTTATACTTCTCGATCAGTTTAAAATATATTTGCATTTTGGTGAAATTGTTATATAGTTCTGTTCGGTTCTGTTCATTGAAAAAATATAAATTGTCTAATTTTTTGTTCCTATTGTGTAAAGAATGAAGTAATATATTATTTAGGACCACTTAAACGTAAGAATGGCTAAGATAAACAAAAAAGATCGTCCGCGCAAAAAAGTAATAAATAGCATAAAAACAATTTCACCAAAATGCAAATTATATTTTAAACTGATCGAGAAGTATAAATGTCACTTTCGACATTTCGTTCAATTGGAAGAAATTTAAATTATTTTATTCGAAATTTATTTCAATACGTTCGCGCAAAAAATGGTATAAGCATCTCGAACGTTAAGGGTATTCTAATACCGGTCTCCAGCAAAATTGGAGGCTTCGCTACGCTCAGCCTCCAAACATTGCTGTCGACCGAAAAACAACCCTTACCGTTCTTGATACTTAATATACTATAAGCCTCCATCTGCTGCGCTTTGGTGCAGAAACTGTGTGGAAATACCAAATAACTATTTATTGATATGACTAGTTTCGGTTGGCTCATTTTCGATAATAATTCAACAAGTGTATTAATGATTATCGTAAGCGCGAGTGTGGTTTCCTAAAACAACAATTTGTTTCGAAAAAGAGAAGAAATTTGTATTTCGATAATCATTAATTACACGAGTTGTATTTGTCAAGATTATTTCTTGATACAATGATTCTGACGTTTCTTTAATAATTTGACATTTTCTGTCAGTCACTAGATTTTTAATATCGAATAAAACAACTAATGACAATGCGAAACACACAGATAGGAAAATTGTATGTATATAATCAGGTGCCGAAATACAAAATCGAAAACATGGTGTTTTCAGATATCAATCCTCATATTTAAACCAATCGAAGGCGCGTATTTTGTATTGAGTGAAATAATCAATGCAAGCTACTCATATGAAAAATATAATTAAAGACGTCCTATCATAGCAATAACTGGCAGTATGTAAACTCGACTATGCTTTCTTTTCTATCTTGCGAAAATCACTGTGAAACTACGAAACAAGAGTGTTCTAATGCTTCGAATTAAGGTATATTAAAAAAACCCTACAAATACCTACAAATAATTTTTTAAACACTTTGCCATGAATATTTAAGAAAATATAAATCCGCTTAAAGCCGTATAGGTCGATTACAGTTTAATAAGAATTCCTCATAAGCACCGACATTATTGATCTACGGTTAAAACTGCACGCAGCCTACTTATTACTTTTGATCGCCTGCGGCTTTTGTAGCAAAATGAGTACGTGCCAACATTTCTACCGGGTGAAAACTAATAATAAAGTAGAATCGAAAAAAAAATTTAACTAAAATTATAATTTTATGTTGTGTAACAAATATACAGTAGTGGGATAACAAAAAAGCAAAAAGGTATATTCTTTTTCCTAATCATCAATGACCATGATTGGCAGCAACAGAGAGACTTTTGTAGTCATGGTTGTGCCGTTTATGTGAAGAGACCAGTAGCCCTTATCAGGCTCAACAGTCTTTTCACTAGGTCCTTCGTGAAGAAATCTTCCCTCGGGTAATCTAGTTCTACAAGTCTATATCTTTATACCATATTACATGTGGCATTTTACAGTAATCTATAATAACGTTTAAATTCCCATTCTATCATCATAAAAATTTAAATGTTTCTAGTTTTTGAAGTTCGGTTTTTAAAATAAAAACATGCACCTTTATAGAAATAGACTGCTAAGCAGATGGCTCAAAAACCAAGGAAAGCAGGAATATGTATAGTCAAGCCAAAGAGAAGAGTCTTTATACTGTGCTTAGGCGAACATGTGACGATTTACCAGACGCCAAAGATGAGGCAAGCCAAATAGTTCATCAAAGAACCCTCCCCAAAATTGAATTGGGCTCCTGACGGGGCATTATAGAATTAACAAACACATCAATAACATCGGACTGGCAGACACAACCATATACAGGTTTTGCCAAGAAGATGCAATAACCTCACACACACACACACACACACACACACACACTGTGCTACTGCAAAGTCCTGAGTAGGCTAAGGTTTTGCCAACGAACATTAACAAGACAAGAAGGGTCACTCTCCGTCGGAGCTTTCATGTCCAGCTTACTCAAGCGCGCCGACGATTTCGACAAATTCCTGGAGCCTTAAATAGGTATTCTAATATAAAATGTATACAGGTCATTACAGGTTGTTTTAAATCCGAGACGATCAAAGAGTACCAACTTACCTAACAGTAAAATACGGGTACTGGGAAAAATAATTATCGCGATTCAAAAATTGTGAGAATCGATACACGAACCATCCAAAACCAAAGACGTTTAACCAAATGAGTTAAAATCTATGAATTTTGAAAGTCTTTCATATTGAATATGCCGGTTTTCAAAGATGTTTTAAGATATTTGATTTTATGTTAGGTTTCATTGATTGTTTCGAAGAATATCTATTTTTTATATCCCGGTTCGCAAATTTAATTGTAAAATAAATCCGCTGCCTAATATATAGGTTTAAAAAATATTTATGAAGAAACTCTTTACAAGGATGTGTAAACAGTAAATTTTCATATACTTTTCTAAGGGTCGCTCCAACGTTCTCGTACAACTAATTGTATTAAAATTTTTAACAGAGATTATTTCTAGTTGTTTAATATATTCTACAATATTACTAGGAGGTACATTCAGACCTCCATAGTCTTTAGAAGTCGAATATGCTTTATGCTCTAAAAATACAGCCGCTTCTTTTGGTAATGTCTTTTCATTATTATACTATGTGCAAGCACTACAAGAGTGTTGCAGCAAACATTTCCTTAATAGATAGCCAGAAATGTAAACTATAGCATTGCCATCCGTACTTGAAAGATTCCTATAGTCGCATGTGAAAACTGTTAAAGAGCTATTATTTGTCAATATAGGTACATCGATATTTTTATATTCTTCTAGCATATCAGGAGTTACATTGAGCAAAACTGTATTAATATCTTCAATACAATTGGCACCTTCAACCTCATTAAAATATTTTAGAGAAAATAATTTCTTGAATGCCCTACAAAATTGAATTGGGGTTGGATTTCTCGAGTCCGCAACAATTTCTTACCAGACCAAAAAAAATTTCAATGCAATTAAGGTTCCTTGTTAAAAGAAATGAATAATTCCTGCATTTTAAGGTTTCCCATAAAGACAGAGCAGAGGTAATAGTAATTTTCCAGCCATTTATAAAGTGCATAGTATTGTTTATACATTTTCCACGTATGTTGCCTTTCCATCATTCCGTTTGCAGAACCAAACTCAAAACGCTAAGTACGTAAATGTTTATTTTATTTCTAGAGGAAAATTCGCTCACTCAAAAAGACAACTGGTATATTTTCTTTACATATCCCTACGACGGACAACCTGTTTATGCATATCGGGCGTAGGAGACTTACGGTGCTCTATACACAGTAGCATCCGATATTCGAGCGAGATAGGCATAACGAGGGGAGGAGGTTAGAGTGATCCTTCTTGTCTTGTTAATGTTCGTTGGTTTTGCACAACAGGACAGGAAAAACCGTAACCCTCCCAATATATGGAGGACCTGGAGACCATAACACGGCAATAGATCTGCTAAATGCCGTAGTGGAGAGGCACTTAGTAGCTCATTTTATTCATCTTGCATACAGCGGAAGCCACAAAGAATGTACTCAAAGTACCAATTGTCCCTGGTTGTGAAATATTGCTTTTTCTAAATTTGTTGACTATTACAGCTCCATTTCTACTTTATAAATGATTAAAGTTTCAAAAATAATACACAAGATATTTATTAGAGACACTCTGTAAAGATTGTGCGGAGAGACTTCTAAAGAAAACTGAAGGAAATATGTGTTTACGTTAAAATTTGTTATTATTACACGAAATAGAGTAGAACAAAAAATATAATCGACCGACCGTTTTCTGGATATAAACGACTTCGCCTAACATCTAACCGTATTGCAAAATAAAATTGCTAGTTTATGGATAAAAAAACAACGAAAGAAATATATGGAATTTCAGATCTTTGAAATGGTAGTTACATGCTATAAAACCGAATGGATTGTGGCGTAAAACTAGGTGGTTATTTACTGAGACGTAAGTTTTATTCGTAATTGAAACAAATCGTACGACCGAACGAACAATTCGAATGCTTCTTATGCGTTAAGAATTGTTAAAAATACTTTTAGTCCATTTTGTTTCCGATTAATTTGTTATAAGTTACTTATTTCAGTTTAACTGGCACAATCATTGTCACCAATGGATAGAGTGGTTCTCGAGGAAGGTTTTAGTTTCTAGTTTGTTTTTGCATACATTAGCTAAAATATTTGTTGGAAATGTCGTTGTACAGGAATCCCTATGTCGCATCTTATAAATAACACAGTGTAGGTATATGTCTATCTCTAAAAGCTATTTACACAAATACCATATTAATCCTTATTATTTTAAGTTAGTTATTGGCTTTAAGCATTTCATACACACTATTTCACTCTTTTACACCATATAATTTAAATGAATATCTGGGGAGCTGTCACAACTATTGTGACACTGATACAACAACAACACAACAACTTGTACTTCCAGATCTTAACTCATTTTCAACATTATTCATACTCATTATCACTTCATTTTGGTTATAATACTAATATTCTTTTTTTTCAATTTATTTAGTGATGAGCAAACGCAAGACCAAGACCAAGACCCGGTTAATCTTGGTCTTGGTCTTGTTCTTGCATACAAGGTCTTGGTCTTGGTCTTGCAGTCAAATAAGCGGTCTTGGTCTTGGTCTTGGTCTTGCACCAAGACTCTTGCAAGTCTTGCACTTTTTTTGAAGATTTTTTCTGGAGTCCATTTTTACAAAAAAATGAATAAGAAAAAATAGTTTCTAAAATCATTAAAAGTAAAGAAAGGGACAGTCTTTCTCATTATAAAATTTTTGTTTTTTTATATTTAATTGTAGCGATAAATCAAGTATAAATTTTTTTTATTCATTTTGACAATTTTTTTAGAATATACTTTTATAATGTATCCATGATGTAAAGACGTAAAAATATAACAATTTATAATCTTATTTATAAGTTTGAAAAAATTTATGTATATTAAAGTCACTGAATTTTAAGTCTCTCTATAAAAAATTATTCTTTCTTTGCAGGCCTATTAGCTGGGATTTGAAATAAACCAAAATTATTTTTAGTGTTGGTAATTAAAAAAAAATAGTTGTTTTTTTCAAGTTATAGGTTATGGTAGGATACATTAATAGAGCATAGGTCAATATTTTAGATGGATATATTTAACAACAACTAAATACTAAGTTTTCATGACAGTTGAAAAAAACTGCATACAGCTAAAGAATAAGAAAAGCAAAACAAAATATAAAAATATTCCACCAAAAGTACCTATATGTGTATGTAGGTTTTATTAATATACCCTATAAATTTTGACCAGTTGAGCGGGAACACCCTTTATATGAAAAAAATTCTTCGTTAAAACAAGCAGTTGTGGTCAGTATATGTTGGGGAGGGGGAGGCTTTAAAATGATCTGCTCATCTTTATTTTTCGGTTAAAATGTTTAAAAAACGCAAGACCGCAAGACTCTTGCAGGCTTAGTCTTGGTCTTGCATGAGTCTTGCAATTCTAAGTCTTGGTCTTGGTCTTGCAGCCTGAAGCTAGTCTTGGTCTTGCATTTTCTGCAAGACCAAGACCAAGACCGCAAGACCAAGACCAGTCTCGCTCATCACTAAATTTACCCACTTCAATATTTATAAATTAAATTTGCACAAATTAAATGAAATAGTTAATAAAAAACTAAGCACGTGGTAAACAACTCGATTTCACGTATCAACTCACAAAATTACCAGAAGAGGCGCCACTAGTCTTTACGCAGGTTCTCTATTCTCGTTTAAATTTAAGGTGGATTCATGCAAGAAAAAATTAAAACTAAGATTAATTTAAAGCTTAAACTAAGAAGATAAATCCATGTTATTTTTTAATTTAAATCTCAATTTCCTAGTTTCTTGTATGAGCATGTAGGTACGTGTAATGTAGATGTTCATGCAAGAAACTAAGAAATTAAGATTTAAATTAAAAAATAACATGTTTTTATCTCCTTAGATTTAGTTTTAAGTTAATCTTAGTTTCAATTTTTTCTTGCATGAATCCACCTTTAATCTTAACATTAAATTATTTTTAGTTTAGTTACTGTTGCGTGAGTCCACCTTTGGTTATAAAATTTATACAAAAAAAGTATTTGTCGAACTCCAGACTGTAACATCAATATTGTTAAATAAACCGCTAATTGATTTTTTCCCTTGTCGAACACGAAACATCACTTGAAACTGGTTTTTGTGACACGTTTAAATTCATTAAAGTACCATTTAAATTTTAATAACGTTTCAACGTGAGAGTGAGTAATCGTTATTGAAAGAAAAACCGCTTCAATTTCACGTTTTACGATGCCGAATTGGAAGCATTTTACTAAATCATCCGGTCAGAAAAATAAAATCAAGCGTAGAGAATCGTTAAACGGCGTAAATAAAACGTTGGGCCAGCACACAGTGACTACTAGATGGGAAGATTTCAAGTTTTTAAAGCGTAAAAATGTTCAATTAATTTTAAGGATTAGTCAAATCAGCATCCTGCCTTCTCTATAACACAGTTTCAAAATTATATTAGAACAATATTTGATTGTTTAACCTTTCCCTTAATATTTAATTCATTTGCAAGATTAATTCACTGTAAAAATAAACATCCTGGAAATCCTGTGGGTAAAATTGGCCGTCATTTTGCGTCTTTTTTCAGTTTAATGATGATTCGCATCCGTCGGTTTAAAAATTGGTTGCATGGTAACAAAGAGAAAAAATCAGCCATGATTTGGCTACGAATTTTTATTCTCCTACGTAAAGAATAAACAGCAAGCCCAAAGTGTTTCGAATCTGCGCGGAAAAAACAGTATAAAATTTTGTTCAAGTTTATAAAAAAAGTATACCTATAGTTTGGCAAGTTTATCTGAAGCTACAGGGCATCGGAAAGAGGCGAGGAAACATGGCGCATATCTGTCATAAACGGACAAATGGCGTACGGTATCTATTTTACCAAATAAAATTGAAAATACAAAGGTCACTGACAATACCAACGCCACTGGATAAATCAATATCAGTCAATTGACGAAATGAGAGGGAAGATCACACGCACGCGCTTGCCAATAAGAAGTCAGCTTTCGATAAAAACCACCAATTATGTAATTCGGAGGGTGTGGTAATTATGGTTTTCGTACAACGCTGCCAGAGCTTGAAGAAGCCCTTAACAAATTTGGCAAAGTGCTCATCTTTTAATATTCATAAATTAAAAATATAATGCTAATAGAAAAAATCCAATGAAACAAGCACATTACAGAATTAAAGTTTAATCATATTGTTAATAATAAAAAGTCCCTTTTCTAATTATTATCATACATACTTGGCACTTTAGCTTTTTCATAGTTAAACGTGGCAATATCGAATGTTTTCGACTGCATCCCTTTCACGGCTTCAGATGAACTTGCGAAAGTATACTTATTCCAATAAATAATATTTTGATAATATACCTATATTTCACTTGAAAACAATTTCCAGTAAAAACAAGTTTTTGTTGCGAGGCCCACACCTCCCACGCTTTACGCCGCCTCTGCTGCCAAAAAATAAAGTTTTTGATATAGGAAGCAATTTTGATGCCACCCACAACAGTTTTTACAGTATTGGATTATCTTTTAAATTAATCGAGATATTGCCTGTAAACGATAACTTGGAACACCTTGTATATAGTTAGTTTGACCGAAAAGGAAAACTGTATTTTACCACGCCCGTTGACGACTCTAACCACTGGCTATGAATTGATTGTAGATTAAGTACGTAAGATTTTTATTGTCAAAGAGAAAGCTTGACAGAACATTGATCCATTGCATTCAGTGCAGAGAACATTAATACTAATAATAAATATTGGAATAAAGTAAAAAGTTAATAATATTTATTATGTTGCTACATTCAAATTTGTTTATGATATATAATGGGAAATTTAATTCAACAAACATTAAAAATATTAAACTCAATTAAGTATTAGAAATACCTTGTCACCTAAAAAACCTCTATTTACTAAAGTAGGTAGTTACCAATTTCAGCACAAATTAAAATTGAAAATATTTGTAGGCATGTCAACTTTTGAAAGTCTCCATGCTCTTTGATGCAAAAAACTGTGTGAAAATACAAATTAACTATTTCTATTCAACTATCTATATTTTGTTGTTTTGTCCAAATTTCTCGCCTGGACGGCCATATTAGGGCACGTGATTTGGACTGCCTTATACAGAGTATCACAAAACGGTTGATGTTTTGGTTCAATCCAATTTATTATAGCTCTGGCTCTATCAGTAACAAGACAGAATCAATTATAGAATTCCCTGTAAACTGACATAACCACATCTTCAAAAATATCCGTACCTTTAATTGTACCATGAAGAGGAATAAGATCAAGCATCTATCACCTGTTACACTGAAATCGTTTTGAACAGTTCGACGAATCAGTGCTACTATATACATACACGATGTTTAATAGACCAAAAAGAAATCTCAGTTTCCAGCCTCTTTCAACTATTTAAATGCTAATTAATGGAATATCAGATAAGTAGGTGAGAAATGCGGGAGTTGCCAGTTCTTATTTTAACGTGAAATTCCACGTAAAAGCTATTCAAATGCAAATAAAGTCTTTCTTCACTTGCTGGCAAACAATGGAATATCGTAGTAGTACGTGTTCCGAGGCTGAGTTGAATCGCAAAAACAAATATACCTATTCACTGGTTAATTTATTATTATAGAAGAGTCAGTTAACCTGTTTTTTTTTAAATTGAATTTGTAGAGAAAAACTTATCGATAAGGTGAAGGTTGTTATTAAAATATTATGGAAGACAATTCTAAACGTAGTTGACTCCGTAAAGTAATAACTATGCCTGAGAGTAGGTACTTCCAAATAAGTTGCATAATATGATAGGTCGCGGAAAGTCTGAATAAGGCTCCACCTTCAGTTAAAACTTAAGTGACACTTAAATCACTAAAGGGAAACCTTGCACCAAACGGTAAGTATCACCTATCGGTCAGTAAGTTTTACTTAATTTAAGCGGTACTTATACCGCGCACTCAAATTTGATTGACTGACAATTAACCTAACATTCTTAGATAACGCAAGCGAAGAGCTGAGTTAAAGAAAGAAGTAATAAAGCGAAGTCTCTGTAGGTGTACATGAATTATGTCTAGAATTTTCTGAAGATTCCAAAAAATAAATAATAAACAGAGGGTTGCCTTTAAAATAAGAAAGTTGGTATTGGCCACTGTCACATGACACACACCCTATATAAGTAATTGTTTTTGGAACAAATTGCGCATATAAAAATACAAATTGACGTGTCCAAGCATTTTTCCCATTAATTCGTTATTGAATTTATTATATTTGGCTGTCCCACACTGTATAAAAATATCTTTATTTGAATTTTAAATGATTATTAATTTTCCTATGAGCGAGATGTGTTTTATCAATCAACATGCCTCTTGATTTTCCTAGCATACTTTTTGCTACAATAAAACATATTTCAGTTTATTTCATTCTAATAGCTACTACTTTTTTTACCGCCATAATTATTATAACTTGTGCGTTAATTAACATACTTGATATTAAAACTGGTTCAGTAGTAATCGATTTATCTGTACATCTATGTTTCAAATGAAGTGACGTATTGTATACATACTTAACCTAACTAAGAACACACAATAAAATTTTTAAAAATTTAAATACTTTTAAAAAAAATTGAATAGATGAGGTTTCTACTTGATATAGATCCATACTAAATGATGAAATGAAACAATTTAATTTTAATACAATGTAGATTTTAACAAATTAAATTGTTTCATTTCATCATTTATTTTTTTAAATAAATTACAACATGTGCAATTTTTATCGGCTCCTTTTGTGACCTTTCCTCAAAATTTCTACGTGATTTAAATCGAATGAAAGCTTGATAGTGATTTTCGGGGACTACAAAAACTTTTGAAAAATGGTACATGTTGGCCAGACAACGTATTTCTTGTGCAGTGGTCTAAATTTTTTAGAGTCACAATTAAACCTAACAGACAAGAATTGTTTTTTATAAAAAAAAATTCCTCACAAGTATTATATTAGTTGAAATCTGCTCATTAGGAAATACTCGAGAGATCAGAGTTCTAATAACCTACAGTACAAACAGAAGTCGAAATATTTTATGGGCTCGTTAAAAAGACCGCTGCATTTTTCGGATATTAAGCATCACTAACGCCAGTTTCACCGCAAACAAGCCAATTACCAATACACCAAAATTATTTCTTAAATGTTCTCGCTTATTTATCTCATTATTTTTCTACCAACAAAGGGTTATAACGCGAAAAAATAGCGAGGACAACTCGCTACTTTTAAACGGAATTTTCCCACACTACCCATGCAAGAACGTCAGTCAATAATAGAAATTTACCGAATAACTTTAGTTATTTCATTTCCAACAATAAGAAAATAGAGACGGACAGAAAATTATCAACAGTAATTACACAAGTGGTGGTAATTTTAACATCACATAAACATCACGGTGCTACAAATTATTATCAAAATTCTCCCTTGCATAGTTGTGTATTGTATTCCCTTTGATAATAAATAAATTAAGAATTATTTGTACTTTAAAATTTGGTTGATTTTTGGGATTATTTGTGTTATCTAAAAATGTATTTATTAATTATTCTCCCAAGAGTGATGACTATTTATAACAAATCATAGGAATGTACAAATAGGTATTAAACAAATATATAAATATATATTCGATTATGACTATTGTTTTAAGGCAATTTGGTAAGAAATTCAGAAAATATTTTAAACTGGCAACATCGCGGCCATACCGAGTTAAAAGTCCAAGGTCATTGACGACGGAGCTGAAAATCGTTTGATGTTTTACCGGGATTCGTATCTGTTCTCTTTATAATCTGTGCCTAGAGGTCAAATTATTTCCGAATTTCTTCGAGCTCATGAATATTTTGGAAACTATCCCTTTAAAGAATCAACAGTGATTACACAAGTGGTGGTAATTTTTTAAATAAAAAGAGTTTTATTTCGTTTACCTATGCAGGGTTTTATTTGTAAAAAATGTCAATATGTCAATAGAAAAGAATTGATTCGATAGTACAGTTTCTGATAAAATGCAGTAGGTACTAGAAATGACTGAAAATTATTTTCAGGTGAAATAACCTTCAATAATGGCATTTCTAATTTTAACTAGATGCACGAATATTTGTTGCTATGGAAATCTCACGAATGGACGAAGTCCATGAGTGTAATTTTGTGTAATTTTGATGCTATTGGTAGATTAGAATTTTTTTCTCATTACGATTGGCTGACCGGATCGTTTAAAAAATAATCATTAAAACTAACTAATTTGTTATTGGTAGATTTGGGCAAATATCGAAAAATTTTAGGACTCTACTCTTAAATCGGAGTGGTGAATATCAAAGTCCTCGACGACAAAGAAGAAGACTCAAATTCCCAGTTTTCAAACCTCATGGTGGCTGAAAATCTAATTCAGTGTAGTTCGGTTCAGAATAGATTCATATGGATAATTAAAGTCCCCCAGCTATACACCATCGAAATGTTTTGCACCGCCTCCAGTGGTCTCGAGAACACATACAGCGCCCTATTCAGTTTTGGAACCTCATGTGAGACTGTGCAGTGAAGAGGAGCTGTTGGTGAAGATTATGTGTTTATGGATGACAATGCCCGCCCCCACATAGGACTCGAGCAGTTAATGACTATCTTGAGTCACAAGGAATTCGACGTTTGTAGCAGCCTGCGATATCATCAGACATGAACCCAATTGAACATACCTGGGACATGATCTCCAGAGCTAGCACCAATAACTAGCAGTTGCCGCAAGAGAAGAATGGGAGAATTTACCACATGAAGCAATTTTAGAACACAATTTTATAAGAAATTTCTGACCGGTGTGAAGTTGGCAACCGAAAGTTAGCAACCGAAATGACGGAAATACCCGAAGGACCAGTGGTGTACCGTGATAGAAGATAACAAAAACAATTAGGTATTATCTTGTAAATGGTCCCAAAAAATCGGAAATGAATCAATACAACACATACTGATAGGACAACCCCTTCGAAAGGGTTTAAGGCTATCAAAATTGCCAAAAACTACCCCAAAAATATTGAAAAAGTATAAAAAGCATGACGGAAACGGAGTATCATCTTCTGGATGGTCTCAAAAATTCACAAATGAATCAATACAACACATACTAAGAGCACAACCC
>CAJUYG010000107.1:515334-531812 GCA_910591675.1 Galerucella calmariensis | reverse complement strand
ACAATTTAATCAGCAAATTTTGTTAAATTCCCAATTTGATCTGTAAATTTTGTTAAATTTACAATAAATAGTAAGTAAATTATGTTAAATTCACAAATTGAACTATGAATTCTGATGAAATATACGATTTAATCAGCAAATTTTGTTAAATTTCCAATTTAATTTGTAAATTCCCTCAAATTTCGAAATTTAATCTGTAAATTTTGTTAAATTATCAGTCTAAGCTATAAATTCTGCTAAATTCACAAATTGAACTATGAATTCCGATGAAATTTACAATTTAATCAGCAAATTTTGTTAAAATCCCAATTTAATCTGTAAATTACATTAAATTTTGAAATGTAAACTGTAAATTGTGTTAAATTATCAGCCTAAACTGTAAATTCTGTTGAATTCATAAATTGAACTATGAAACTTCATGAAATTTACAATTTAATCAGCAAATTTTGTTAAATCCCCAATTTAATCTGTAAATTCCCTCAAATTTCGAAATTTAAACTGTAAATTTTGTTAAATTATCAGTCTAAGCTATGAAATCTGTCAAATTCACAAATTGAACTATTAGGTAATTATGATAAAATTTACAATTTAATTTGTAAATTCCGTCAAATTTCGAAATGTAAACTGTAAATTTGGTTAAATTATCAGTCTAAGCTGTAAATTATGTTAAATTCACACATTGAACTATGAATTCTGATAAAATATACGATTTAATCAGCAAATTTTGTTAAATTCCCAATTTAATCTGTAAACTCCGTTAAATTTCGAAATTTACACTGTAAATTTTGTTAAATTATCAGTCTAAGCTATAAATTCTGCTAAATTCACAAATTGAACTATGAATTGCGATAAAATTTACAATTTAATCAGCAAATTTTGTTAAATTCCCAATTTAATCTGTAAATTCCGTTAAATTTCGAAATGTAAGCTGTAAATTGTGTTAAATTATCAGTCCAAACTGTAAATTCTGTTGAATTCACAAATTGAACTATGAATTCTCATGAAACTCACAATTTAATCAGCAAATTTTGTTAAATTCCCAATTTCATCTGTAAATTTTATTAAATTTTTAGTCTAGGCTGTATATTATGTTAAATTCACAAATTGAACTATGAATTCTGATAAAATTTACAATTTAATCTGCAAATTTTGTTAAATTCCCAATTTAATCTGTAAATTCCGTTACATTTAGAAATTTAAACTGTAAATTTAGTTAAATTATCAGACAACAGACAACTGTAAATTCATAATTTAAATCATGAATTCTGGTAGAATTGAATTGGCGAATTCGATTAAATTTTTTCCCAATTAAACCTAAAACTAATCATAACAAAAACGCATTCAAAAGCTGAGTAAAACTATTGTGTTTGTATTCTTGAAAAAAATCCAATATTAGCGTATTTCATAAAAAACAAAATTGATTTTCATAATGCTCGTGTTTATACTGGACAAATATTTTGTCACTGCCGACCTATCTATTTAGTTTTTTTACCTTATTTCACGACTAGGAAAGGTCAGCGACATTTAAACTTGCCTCCCTCACGACAAAAGTGCATTCACCAGCGGCGGAACTGACTAGATAATAATAAATTAAATTTTCTTTAATTAATACAAAAAAATTTCACCTGCTTTGCGCTTGAAAAAAAATTGATAAACATTAAATTGTCCTTCAAATGAAGGGAATATTAAATTCAAAATATATTTTGTTTTTGAATAAAATATTGTTTGAGAGATACCCAAATATTTAAAAGAACAAATAAGAAGCTTGACGAAATCCTTTAGAGATCCTCGGATTTATCACTAATTAGACAGATGTGGTAAACCCTCCATAATTTAATATGAGAAAATAGATAGTAACGATTAACCCACATAAAATATAGCGTGCATGTAGTGTGCGAATTGTGATGATACAAAACGCAGCGCGATAAAATAATATAAATACTATATGCACTATCTACAAACAATTCAGACATTATACGGGTATAAATACCATAATTATTGTAACACTTAAAATACTTTACTAGCTATTACATAATTTTTACATACTAAAAATGATTGCAATTTATCTTTCAACTTTATCACTCTCAATTTTGTAGATAATATCATTGTTTCTAATATTCTTCTGCAATATAATTGTCCGTTGTATATCCCAAAGTTTTGTCTCTCTAAATATTTTATTATCATCTTTATTATATAAAAAGAGTTCTCTACAATTGATCTAAATTCCCCTAAAGCCGTCCCTGACCAGCGCTCGTATGACTAACTAGAAATAATATTTTTTACTAATTATGTTAAAATAAAAAAAATAGAAACTCGTAGGTTTATCGATTACCATTCAGCTTTAAATTCAAAAGCCAATTAAGGAAAGAGGGATCAACCTTTTGTAACTCTTTACGATGAATATGTGGTGAATAAACTCACTTTCTTAACCTTTTCAACAGATTTTATAATTAATAAACTAGAAAGAAAAATGTGTAATAAATTCACACGTATTAAGAATTACTTTGTTTCCTTTGTTTAATATATACACCAGTATTATTGAGTTGAATTCAACCTTTTGTGGATTTTATTAGATTATTTTGAATGTATTCTTGGTTGCATAAGACACTGTGTTCATGAACATGTAAAGAGCATGAGTTATAAATCCGACTCATGGAGTGTTAGTCAATATTTTTGATTCAATGGGAATTTGATGTTTTGGTTTATCTCAGCAGAGCGCTTGTGTCGTAAAGGAATCAACGAATACCAACCCGTGTCAAACCGATGTGCTTTTACGAATACATCCGCCATTACGCTTGTTAGATTCTTTGGCAGATTAGGCTGAATTTGTTAATTTCTTTTTTGGGTAAGTGAACTTTATATTATTACAGTATCATCCTGTAGATCATTTAGTCATTTAGTAACCAATGAAAATGCCGAGTTATCATACCTACGTTTCGATTAAACTCTTTTTTTTTAATAGATGAAAAGTAAGATGACCGGCGTTGGTGATCTCAATAATCAATTTTCGTAACAGTTCTTTTTAATCTAATTCATTGTTTTTTTACTAGTTATGAAACTTCTATGATAATGGTATGTTAGGCATGATTATTTTTTAAATTGTGATTGGGATACTGGAACTACCTAGGTACTCATTGCCTTAGAAAGAACAATAATGTTTCGAATAATTATTCACACATTTTTGTGTTGTTAGAAACAGTGATATCCATTTTGTCATTTTTTACTTTGTTTTGCATTAACAAAACTACAAAGATCAATTTAGTTCAGATTCTTACAATGTCAACATTATACTAGGTATGCCGGCAATTCCTATACTTTGAAGTTGAAACAATTGATGTCAATTATTGGTAATAATTAAGTGGTAGATAACATACACAGGGTTATGGGAGTTGTTAAAAAAATAACAAACCAACAAAACATTGGATTTAAACCTCGATTGACATTCTTTAATTGTAGACATGTCAGAAATCAAAAAGTGTCAGTTATGTTGATATGACACAAAGAAAACAATTTCATCCAAAGTCAAAACGGCTTAAATCCAATACTAACAATTTTTAAAATCATGTTACGATTAAATTTACTCTGTTTATTTTGAGGTCGTTATTTTTTTAACTTACATGTCACTTGGAGAAAACGAATTATTGTCCTTATAAAAGGAAACTATGATTATCACTAAGTAAAATTAACAGTTCCGTTTATATAACTTTGAGATATAACCTTGTGTCGCTTAGCTATTTTCCTTTGTATATATGGTAATGCTTTTAAAAACGGGTTTCATAAAGGATTATAAAGATCATAATTGATTATGAAAGTACTCATCACAATTTTTGGGATCTTATATGTATATTCTTTTATTGTAAGTTGTGCTACTATCCCAACTAGTTGTGCTCACTTTATGTTCTATGCTCCATCTCCCTGTGTATGTTCTGTATTTAACATCACAACTTTCAATGAAGTGGTTGAAATTAATAACTCTTTTATATTAGGTAGCTATGATTGGTGACTAAGGGTATAACAATTATTTAGTAAAAGCCTTGATAAATATTTACCGTTACTTGATATATATGTCCATGTTTGAATAATCATAAATACACATGAGTAGGAAAGTGGGGACTGATCTCAAATTTTTTTAATAGTACTGAAATATTCTGAGGATGAATTTAAAGCCAAAAATTAGATATTCCAGTCATAGTCCTGATAAAACAATATAATTGTGCTCAAGTTCAGTTAGAATATTGTAATTCAAGATTTGTAACAAATTTGCTGTTTGTGAAAATTGTGTCCCATTGAAGATTGTAACAAGTGGTGTCTAGATGTGTGCAAGTTTTTGTGCCAATGGGAAGTGAAGTATATTACATGATTTTTAACCAACAAAGAAGTGAAACCAATATATACAGGGTAGACTAAGAAAATTTCAATAAATACTATGATTACTTGTTCGATGCTTGAAATTATAGGGACAATAATCCGTAAACTCTCCTATGAAAACAAAACAAGTTTAAACTGGCACTTTTTTATCTTTTCGCATTTTCGTAGGTTAAATCCCAAAATGGCGAGCGTGACAACATCATCTTGTCCTGACCAGTCTAATAGCCTATTGACCAAAACAACTACGGAAAAAATCGAAAATTCCATTAATCATTCAGCCTATAACGATGCCCTAGAAAATTCTAGCAATTATAATACAAGACTTTGTATTGAAAGAAGGCTTCGTCTACCTTTTATTGATACCCAAACAGGAGTGGCTCAAAACCATTCATCTCTATATATAAACAGAAGAAATAGAATACCTGGTTTACTATCAGGTCAAATATATTCGTATCCTAGGCAAAGATGGCGTAAAAGAAAAAGCCAATATTTAACGATGAACGCTAGAGCATTTTCTCGAGTAGCTGATCATCTTTTAGAAGGATCCGATGGCGACATCCACAGTATATCCCAAATAGAAAATCCCGCTTTACAAGATACCGACAGCAAAGATAGTCAGCTTCTTAAAGATGACGTTCCAAAGGAATGGTTCTATGACGAGGCAGATATGTTGGAAATGGACAATTACGACGAACCAGACCCAGATTCTGATTTGGACTACGAGGAATGTTACAGTAAAAGAAAGAGAGGTAGAAGAGGTACAGGAAGAGCACGTAGCGTTGCGGATTCTCCAAGTACTCCCAACAGACGAAAAGGAACTGGTAGAGGAAGAAAAAAGTCGAGTCACAATTTCGAACCTACACCCGGTGATCCGGACAAACCATTCGCTTGCGAATTATGTGGTGCTCGTTACAAAACAAGACCGGGCTTGACATATCACTACGGCCATTCTCACAAAGAGGGTGCAAGTGATGATAATTCGCGTGACAGTACTGCTCCCACTCCTCCAATTCAACCAAGCAGTTCGTTAAGCTCGGGGTTTTCTAATGTTCAAATTGGACCCGCCCCACAATTAATACCTCCACAACCTACAGGTAGCCCACCGGTAGGAAGCTCAGTGCTTTCCAATCCCACTGGAGTTATCGATCCCAATTCTTCCAACAAAAATGATCTAGGACAAGTTTATCAAGATAGCTATGTTTCCTTTCTAAACCAAACACCCGGTGCTCCTCTCCGACGAGGAAGACCATCGCCAACGCAAGGTCTACCCCCAGGTGCTTTATCGGCTGTTTTAAATCAAGGACCACCACCTCATTTACCACCGAATTTACCCGAAGAACTAGCCCCGCACATGGATGATCCTCAAATGCCTGTTTTGATGCCGGAAAAAGCTTTGGATCTGGGAACTGTCGGAGTCGATATGGGTGGACCAGTTTTGGAAAACCCAGTAACTTCTTCAGAAATTACTAAAAAACCTCCCAGTCCTTACTGCGATTTTTGCTTGGGAGATTCAAGGGAAAATAAAAAAACTGGAATACAAGAAGAATTAGTATCCTGCTCTGACTGTGGTAGATCTGGTCATCCCACTTGTTTGCAATTTACCAACAATATGAAGATTTCGGTTAAAACTTACCGTTGGCAATGTATAGAATGCAAATGTTGCTCGGTTTGCGGCAATTCAGACAACGACGATCAGCTGCTTTTTTGCGATGATTGCGATAGAGGTTATCACATGTATTGTTTGAGTCCTGCTTTGGTTAATCCTCCTGAAGGATCTTGGTCTTGTAAATTGTGTATCGATCAGTTTCATAAGTAATTAAATTCGATTTTTCAAATTGTACTTATTCTATTTACTGTATCTAAACATTTTGAAATTAATATATAGATATTTAATAGATGATGATAGTTGTTTTATTTCAAAATATGTGTACAGGAAAAGAAATATTAGAACATCTACACTGTGGGCCGAAATATCTGAGTACATTTTTTAATTGAAAATTTTTTGTTTGTTTTTTGGGCGATTTATTTTCTTTTTGCAGGGCTAATAACTTAACATGTCCTCAACATGACTGTAAATTTGAAAGTGAAAATAATATACAGGGTCGGACATAAAGAAAATTACGTAATTTGAGCTCGTTGCTAATGAAAACTGTTTTAGCTAAAATTGTACTAATATGCTTTTTCGGTAGATAAACTATCCAGAACACTTCAGTAAAAAGGAAATTTTTCGAAATTACCGGATTCGCGGAATACCATTTTTTTATTAAATAACATTTTAACAAATGACACATTTATGAAAACAGTTTAGTAACTTTAAAACTTGGAGAAAAATATTATAAATGTGGTCACCTAACAGCCCAGAATTAAATCCGGTTGATTATTCAATTTGGGGAATTTTCGAACAAAATTTGTATGACGGACAACAATTTGAAATAATCGAGCAGCTCAAAGAAAGAATGCAGTTTGTTTGGAACAATTTTGAACAGGGTGCAATAAACGGGGCTATCAATTTATGGCGCAGATGACTTTAAGAAGTAGTAAACAATAATGATGGCCACATTCATAATATTTTACTCAAGTTTTAAAGTTACTAAACTGTTTTCATAAATGCATGTATATATATACAGTGATGGGTAAATGTGTGGAACCAAGTAAATATCTCTGGAATTATTAGAGATATCGAAATGAAATTTGGAAGGTGGATACTACAGTAGATTGCCTATTTGTTTTCATAGTTTTTAACAATTTTGAACTTTGGGTTTCACCGGAAGTAATGTCGATTTTAAAATTTGCAATGGAACACCCTGTATATTATTTTAGTTTTTGATGAAACATTTTATTACGAATACAAAAATATCGGGTCCGATATTTTTCATTCCAATACCTACCGAGATATTAACAGAAAAGTAACTAGAGAATTTACAAACCGACTTGCCTAACCTAACCGGAGGTTCAAAATAGTTAAAAAACAAATAGGCAATCTACTGTAGTATCCACCTTCCAAATTTCATTTTGACATCTCTAATTATTCTAGAGATATTTACTTGGTTCCACACATTTGCCCATCACTGTATATAGCTTTTAACAGGCCTTTTAGGCCCATAGCTTTGTAATTTCTCTCCATACTTTTCTATCTTTGGCGTTTTCTCTCCATCGGTTCACATTCTTTTCTTTCTTTGGCGTTTTCTCTCCATCGGTTCACTTTTCACTTTTCTTCTTGCCTTCCGGAACTCTCCATGCTATTTGTTTCACTATTCTTCCTCCTTCCATCCTTTCTGTGTGCCCTAACTATGTCTTCTTGATGTAATAGTTGCATCTATTTTGGGTTCACGATAAATGTTATATAATTCTTCGTTAGTCCTTCTCATATACACCCCTACTTTTTTTTTCTCCCAGAATTCTTCTTAACATTTTCCTTTCCCATCTAATTACACTTTCTCTTTGTTTTTTGTTTAAATTCATGTCTCACAACTATACAATATCGTAGGCTTCAATATAGTTCTGTACAATCTTGAGTTTTGATTTCCTTGACAGATGCTTTGACCGGACTAGGTGATTTATTGCTCCTGCACTTTTGTTAGCTTTCATGATTCTATTTTTAATATCCTTTTCTTCACTACAATCACTATTTAACAGGGTTCCTAGATATATAAACTCTTCCACATATTCAAATTCGATGACTGCTCTTTAGGTTTCTACTCTAAATTTGTCATTTGTTGTCTGGTTTCCGAGTCTCATCAGCTTACTTTTCAGTTCGTTTATCCATCCAAATCCTTCTCTGTTCTTGAAATTATGGCCAAAATTCCCCAAATTGAATAATCAACCGGATTTAATTCTGGGCTGTTAGGTGGCCACATTCATACTATTTTTCTCTAAGTTTTAAAGTTACTAAAAAGTCCAGCCCTGTATATTATTTTTGCTTTCAAATTCACAGTCATGTTGAGGACATGTTGGGTTATTAGCCCTGCAAAAAGAAAATAAATCGCCCAAAAAACTAAAAAAATATTTTCAATTAAAAAATGTACTCCTTTATTTCGGCCCACAGTGTATAAAGATATGCTTTTTAAGGGTAAAAAATACAAAATCTAGAGCTCATACATGTATTCATTAAAATGGGCGCTAATAAAATTGAGATTTTTTTAAAATTGTATTCATTTTGGTGGGATTTTGGGTATACTTATTCATAATTTTATTCTCTCTCAAAATATCGCTATTGTGACATCATATTTAATTAATTTTGACATTTTTATTTAAAAAAATGTGGCTTTTATGTGTCTCTGGAGATCTCAAAACTGAATTTTGCTAAAATTCATTAAATTAAATATACAATTAACCACAACTCAAGTACATTATGTACATCTGCAAGGCAGGTAAAATGTTCTTAAAAGTAGGGGCTTTTCTGTACATAAAGAATTTTTGAAAGGCAGCTGCTACTTTTGAGATGTATGAGGGTTCACATTGCAGTAGTAAGTTTTGTGTACGTTTGAATGGAGGTAAGAAATTTTGTTATTAAGCATAGTTTAAACAGATCTTACCTAAATCACTACCAGTGGATCAAGCATTAAGTTATGTTTATTCAAATATTGACAAAAAGCAAATCCAAAAATTTTCCCTGTGGTTATTTACATAATTTTAAAAATTATAGAAAAAATCTGCCATAACTTGACGTTGTTTTTTTTAACTAACAGAAATTTCGAATGGATCAGCAGAGTATGACACTACTGCATTCCTCTGGTTCAATCCAACCACCTTCATCAAACGTCCCTCCTCATCCCAGACGTGGTAATCGTAAAGGACATGGACCTTTACACGGAAATTTACAAACTGAAAGGTTATCCTTAAGCGAGGAGGCAAAGCTGGTAAATAAACTTGAATTCCAAACTTTTTTAAGTACTTTTCACTTCATTTTTTATAATTAGCTCTATTCGCAAGAAATGTCGTCCATGCCTAGTAAAACTCCAGTAAGCGTTTTGCAAGAATTGCTGAGCCGTAGAGGGATCACACCTAAATATGAGTTGGTTCAAATCGAAGGAGCTATCCACGAACCTATCTTCCGTTACCGAGTGTTTCTAAATAACGATCTCGTGGCCACCGGTACCGGCAGATCCAAGAAAGACGCAAAACACGCCGCTGCTAAGAACTTGTTGGATCTCTTGGTTGGAAAAGTCACTCCTGAACAGGCTAATCAAACAAACGGAACGCCTGGAGCTGCTGATATGTAAGTAATTTAAACAAAAAACTATAATTTTTATTGAAAAATATTTTTTATTGTATTAGCACCAACCAAGTGGTATCACCTTTCGATGATAAAGTGATGGGCAACCCCATCGGCTGGCTCCAGGAGATGTGCATGTCCCGCCGTTGGCCACCACCGTCTTACGAAATGGAACACGAAGAGGGACTGCCTCACGAAAGACAATTTACCATCGCCTGTCAGGTAAGTGAACGACTTTCCCATCCCCATCAAAGACAGTTCACCATCAGCTGTAAGGTAAGTTTTATGGGTCCTAGACGTGGGTGGGTCTAGATATTGGGTCTTTAGCCCAATTTACAATGTAGCTTGAAGTAATTTTTATATATTTGAACATTTTCATTGAATTAAAATGAAATTTAATATCGTTTATTAGAAACAATCATTGAGTAGCTATCAAAGTAAATTGTGTCAACTTTGAATGACTTTAATTCAGAAGTTGCTAAGAACTTTTTCAAATTAGTCATGGAACTCTTCGTGTGGTAGATTTAAATTCAGTTGAAAACTGCTTGAGTCATTGAGATTATTACAACTACTTGAATCTACATTGTCAGATTTTCATGTTTTCGTAATATTTTTGAAACTTGTTAGAAAAAATCATCCTCTCCTTGTTTTATCACAAATATTTTTGTTAGTTAAATATCTCACAAACTTTTTATGCTGGAATATTTTGATATTGCAGTTTAATGTTCTTTCAAATGCAAAAATCTTGTTAATTTTATGTCAGACTCGAATGGGCTTTAACACTGAGAAAAATAGTTTCATCTTACAGAGAAACCTCTTGAATCTACAAATTCGATCAAGTTTCGTAAGGTCTGTTCTCACAAGCATTACAGGCAGTCTTTGCGTCGAATCCGGATTGTCAAAGACTCTCTGTGATGTTTGTGAGAACAGACCTCTTGTCTCTGTAGCCTTTAAATGGTCTGGACATATACACTTTAATAAAAAAAATATCTGCCTGTTTTGTCACTATTTTTTTCTCATTTATTCTACTGCATTTATAACTAACTTTTATAAGACAAAAGACAAATTCATACTTACCCTTAATGCCAAAAAAGGTACTACCTTTTCTCTCTCTTTTTCCCTTTCATTTTTTCTCATTTTTATCTCCAGGTAATGAAAATTTGCTTTACAACTTATTTTCTCCTTGTTATAACTAGTTTTTCTTCTATTATCGATATCTTTAGTTTTTTGTTCGTTTTTATCTTTTTTTTCCTCATTCCTTCAATTTACTGTCTCAATCTGTGAGTTTTTGTACAGTGTGGAAACCACTTATGGAATAAAATTCTTTGTCATTATTTTAGAAAATTATAAAAAATGCCGAGACACGTCAACTTTTGAATTGAGTTGTGCCTTATGTAAACATAAATTTAACTGTACAGGGTGTTTCACGCGAGTATGCCATAGTCGGTGTTGTTTTTTTGATGAAACACCCTGTATATTTGCATATTTTTGAAATCCTCTTGATGAATCGATTCCAACAAACTAAATAATGTATGGCCAATTATGAATTATACAGGGTGTAATTTCAAAATTGATAATTTATTACACTTGAAATATTGGTACTTTTTTAAATTAGCTAAATATGGATTTATCAAAAATCTAAACTAATTATTAGACGTATTTGTATATTAAACAAAACCTGCTACGCCCATGAATTTTATCATCAATACCTAAAAACGCCAATAATTAGAAAAAATCGGTAAATATGTGGATTGTTTTAAATCGGTAAATAATGTGGATTGTTTTCTATTCTGCCAGTCATTCTGACATAACAATGAAATAATTTAACTGAGACTCATCGAATTGAGATTTTAATGATGATCGGATACGGGGATAACTGCAGAAGTCAAGTTGACATTGAAAAGAAAAACACACTTCGTGGAAGATAATGTGAAAGTGGATATTTTGTTAAGTTTCTAAGAGAATCCAACTTCAAGTACACGTCAAATTGCCCGTGAAAATAATGTTAGTCATACAAATGTTCTAAGATGTCTTCATAAAGAAAAACTTCATCTCTACAAATTAACTTTTGTGCAGGAGTTAACAGAAGACGATCCAGATCGTATTATTGGTCATATATTTATAGATGGAAATTTGACAGCTGAAAAGCATTTAAATATGCTTAGAAATGAAGTTATTCCTGCGTTGGCAAACTTATATCCCAACGCAATAGATCCTAGCTTACCGAATGAAAAGGTTTGGTTCCAACAAGACGGGGCAACACCCCATTATGCTTTAATGGTAAGAACTTATTTAGATGAAATCTTCCCCAATAAATGGATTGGACGAAGAGGTACTATTGAGTGGCCAGCTAGATCGCCAGACCTTACGCCGTTAGATTTTTTTCTGTGGGGTTATCTCAAGAACAAAGTATATGCAACACAACCAACTAGCATTGTAGACCTCAAAGACAGGATAACTACAGAAATACGGAATATTTCACCTCAAACTTTAAACAAAGTATGCTATTGCCAACAACTAGGTGGAGAACATTTTGAGCATTTATTTTAATGTATTGAAATTAAATACATCAGGTATTTTATGTATGTGTTTAATAACTGTAAAAATAAAAATTTCACCCTGTATAATTCATAATTGACCATAGATTATTTAGTTTGTTAGAATCGGTTCATTAAGAGGATTTAAAAAATATGCAAATATACAGGGTGTTTCATTAAAAAAACAACACCAACTATAGCATACTTGCGTGAATCACCCTGTACATTTACATTTATGTTTACATAACGCACAACTCAATTCAAAAGTTGATGTGTCTCGGATTTTTTTATAATTTTCTAAAATAATGACATATCCACATATCCACAATAAGCCCAGGAGGCTGAGGTGGTACCGGCGAAAGGACGGCTCCGAAGGGAAAAAAAAAATAATATAGAGAATTTTATTCCATAAGTGGTTTCCACACTGTTTAACCTCTTTTAGACTGAATACAACTTTTTTCCTGAATGCAAAACTCACAGCCTAAACTTCAATCTTGTGGTTCGTTGTCGGAATAAATACTTAACAAGTTTCAAAAATATCAATTTAACAGTATAGATGGTTTCGTTAAAATTGTCAGGTGCTGAAATTCCGCGAAATCGGTACCGGCAAGTCGAAGAAACTAGCCAAGAGAATGGCGGCGCACAAAATGTGGCAAGCTTTACAAGATTTACCCATGGAGGGTAACAATATACCCAGCGTATACGGAAGTGACGAAGATGTAAGTTTATAGTTAAAGCTTTCTTTTTAATCAATCAATATCGTGCTACGGTAATTTTACTGTCTTTCAGTACTGGTGTGTATGTAACTTGACAAACGATAAAACAAAAATGATAATACAGAATTGAAATGACGCCTAGTCACAAATTATAAAAAGAACAGATACGAATCCCGGTAAAACATCAAACGATTTTCAGCTCCGTCTTCAATGACCTTGGATCTTTAACTCGGTATGGCCGCGATGTTGCTAGTTTAAAATATTTTCTGTATTTCTTACCAAATTGCAGTGTTGACTCGGGGACAATAACAATTTCCAGAGCTGGATCTAGTTTTTTGGAAGTTTCCATTAGATCTTGAAAACTGCGCCATGAATTGAAACAATAATCATAATCTAATATATATTTATGTATTTATTTAATACCTATATGTCTGGATAGTTTATCTAACGAAAATGCATATCAGTACAATTTTAGATAAAACAGTTTTCATTTGCAACGAGCTCAAATGCACTGTTATATAATTAAGACCGACCCTGTACATTATTTCTGCTTCCAAATTTACAGTCATGTTAAGGACATGTTAGGTTATTAGCCCTGCAAAAAAAATCGCCCGAAAAACAAACAAAAAGGTAGAACGTGTCGCGGGACACACGGTAGGAACTTTAGTTCCTTTCAAGCAAAAGTTATGTAATACATCTGACGTTATAGATAAACAATTTACATATTCTTTGGTGGTTGAGCAGTAAGCACACCAGACTCTCACGCGGTAAACCCGGGTTCGATTCCCCGCGAGGAATTTTTTTTATTGTTAATTTTATTTTTAAATAATCATTCTGCTTGATATTAATAACGACAACAGGTAGACGTTTGAAATATTTAGCAGAATATTCATTATTATAGATAATGGTACGGTACCCTCCATGAGGGAGTCCGACTGGCAACATCTACTTATAACAGCATCGTATATTTAAAAAAGGAAACCGTATCTCTATACAAATTGGACATTCGTTTACCACAAAATTAGTGGAAACATAAAATTGAATTGTTAAATTTTTAATTTGAATTTATATTACAGTTTATAGAAATTTTAATTTTCTAGATTTTTTCCTAAGTGGGTCGTAGAAAAAATATGCTGCTCGACTCGTGTGGATTGTCCATATCGCACTTGAACGATTGAGCACTCCGCCTACGGCGTCGTGCTCCATCTTCGTCCTCGTGCGATATGGCCATCATATCCACACTAGTTGCACAAACTACAATTTCTTTCAAAATATGCCCTTTTACATTTAAAAACTACCTGCCAAATATCAAATCAATTTATCCATCCATTTTAAAGTTATCGAATTAAAACATTCAAGTTTTCAAAATTTCAACACCCTGTATTTCGAAAAGTAAATGTGCTAGGCTAGACCCCTTAATCGCGCAAAAAAAATTATGGAAATAATAGTAAAAATTAATCCGAACAAATTCAAGTAGATCACTAGCACTGCGAATACCAGCTTTGCATAGAATTTCAATATAGCATCGGTGGTTCAGTGGTTAGAATGCTCGCATTGCACGCGGGCGGCCCGGGTTCGAATCCGGGTAGGAGCATATTTATTATTTTGAATCGCTGCTTCGTAAACGAGAGAGAGACTAAGGAGACACAAGCACGCAAAAGCAAGGCACATAACGAAGCAATGTAACATAACGTAGCGTAACGTAACGCGTAACGGTCAGATCTTTTGCGTCGCGACCCCTGGTCGCTCAAACATAACCTGGCGTAAAGAACTAAAGTTCCAAAAAATATTTTCAATTAAATTTCGGCCCACAGTGTATAATTCTTTTAATGTTGATAAAATTGATTTAAAACAAGTAATTATCGAATATTTGTATCTGTATAACTATCACACTTGAAAATAATGCTTATAAAATATTTGACCTATGATCGTGAATTGATGGAAATATTATGCAAATTGACAACTCTGTTGAGAAATTTCGCGAAGCAGCCCGAACGGAGTCGACATACTACGATGAACATTTAATTGGGTATGTCCACCCATCTATATCTTTTCACTGTTCTCTGTCAAGCTATCTGTTCTCTTTATAATCTGTGGCCTAGTTTTGAAAGAAAGTAAAAATATTATCTTAGCACACTATCATTTCAATTTTGTGTTTTTATTTTGTTTTCTTTTATTATAGTTGGTTAATAAACTTGGAAATATTCAGATTCGCTATTCTGGTTTGAAAGAGACTAAAATTACCAAATTGGGCAACCAACAATCTCTCAAAGTGGCCCAATTCCATAAAACTTTGAAAAACGCAGTTGGAAAAAATTTGGCCGATTTACAGGTATATGCTTGTATATTTTTATACTATTTAACTTGAAAATTTTATAATTCCTCTCCAGACTATCGCTATCAGCTCCAAAGATTTCAACTTTATCCAATTTCTCCAAGACATCGCCGCCGAACAATCGTTCGAAGTAACTTACGTTGACATCGAGGAAAAATCTTTAGCCGGTCGTCATCAATGTTTGGTACAAATATCCACTCTTCCGGTAGCTGTCTGTTACGGCACCGGTAAAACTCCGAAAGAAGCGAAATCTTCAGCCGCTCATCACGCTTTGGAATACTTGAAAATCATGACCAAGAAGTGATTATCTGATAGGAGACCGGTATTGGAGCGCCTCAAACAAAACCAACCGTAATTTCTTTCCCCCCAACAAACATAAGCATGTTTTTTGTCTCATTATTTTGTCGTTTTATAGGCAAAAGTCTCTAAGGAGCGTGTTATAAGATTGTTGTAACAAGCTTTCTTCTCTTGGTAAATGAGTTTTAGTTTTCATTCAAAACTAATGAAGAGTTTTGTAATCAATTTTGTTTTCTATCTAATGTTGCTGCCCTGCTTCTGGTCGCTTTTCACAAATAAATTTATCTTACAAATAGTTTTATACAGTTGAAGGTCCAGAGCAATCGGCTGTTTATAAATCGGTCTTAACACTCCGAATATAATTCAAATATCATAAAAATTATCTGGAATTCCGAATATTAAATTATCTGTGAAAAGTGGCCAGAAGCAGTTCAAAGAGAAGGATAGCATCTAATTTTACAAGCTATACTTTGCATAGAATTAGTGGTTTTTTTCGAGAATCGATTTACATATTATTTTTGTGTTTAATGATCTATATTTTTGTTTTGTAAAAAACTTTTGAATGTGTATTTTTGTGTGTGTGTATATAATTGAAAATACACACGATAACTATGCGCCACACGGTTTAAATCTTTACTACTAATATAGGATATGCGTAACGGGCTTTATCTTCCCGGCGACACTTTTAGTGGGAAGGTTTGAGTCTGAGTGTAGTATTAGTAACACGTCGGGACGCCTAATGGTATTCAAGCCGCATTTTTTGAGATTTCGCAAAATAATTTCACGATTTCAGGATTAGTACTGACAGAAATCGAATTTATTTATATACGTCATTGAGATTTTTTTATGTTTCCGAGACTCACTTTTTTTGAATCAATTTAAAAATTTATTTTGAAAAATTTAATGAGATCTTGTTTGAAATGGGAAAGAAGTGAGTTTTTTGTTGCAATTTTAAACAATTTCAAACTAGAAGTAAGAAAGAAGCTTCTGCTACAATTTCCACAAGTTCT
>CAJUYG010000107.1:493734-515324 GCA_910591675.1 Galerucella calmariensis | reverse complement strand
CAAAAAAAGTAGGGAAATAATGGGACTTCTGTTACAATTTCCATCATAGTAGAGTAGAGAAGAATTGGGGTTTCTGCTACAATTTACAAAAGTTCCTTTCCAACAAAAAAGTATGGAAATAATGACGCTTCTGATACAATTTCCATCAAATTTAAGTAGGGAAAAAGTGGAGTTTCTATTACAAGTTTTTAGTCTGGATTCATGGATAACTCCAATAATTTTAGTAATACGTGAGTAGTTTTTTTATTTGGGTGAGATTCATTAAAAACCGCAACTTTATATAAAATTAACTAATTCTATATTCTTTTCCGATTTTATAGAAATAGAATTTCATCAAAAATTATCGATTTATTCACCAAAAATTAGAATTCTTGAAGGCGTTATTAGTAATTTTTCTTAAAATATGGAATAAAATGTGAAATTAGTTTATGAATCTGGCGTCCCGATTTTTATAATACAATTATTATAATATAACAAGTAGCTAGCTTTAGAAGTATAATACACTATTAATAGGCACTAGTTCGTAATTAATAATCATCAAAATATATACTGGATGTCATTTTGTATAGTGCCCCGATAATATGATATGTATTTATTATATTGTGCAAAGGGAGCATTTATTTGATGCAAAGTATAGAGGTTGTACCCAAAACATTTCGATTTTTTTTTACAATGTCGATCAGTAATGGTTTAGAAGAAAACGCTTTTTGTGAATTTTGATTATTAATTTTCTTTTTTTAACTTCTGAATACGGAGGAGGTGTTTTTTTATGAACAATTACTTGTCAGTAATTAACATATATGTCAATAGAAAGTTTTTAGACACAAACTGGCAATACACCACGATATTGTCTCAGCTGTCTAAAGATCCCTAGAGGTGTAGATTTTCTTTTAGTTTCTTTTTCGTTTTTTAGTAGATAAGTTTGTGATTTATATTGATGTGTATGCTAATTAATATAACTTCCTGGCTTATTATTGTCTTTTATTTATCCCAAAATTCTTTCGTAAGAAAAATTGACAACGAAAAACTTTACCAAATAGTTTAAGATGTCCTGGGGTTGATTTACTTATAAGGGTACTGGATCTCTTGTGTCATTTGTAGGTATGATGGTATCGCAAATATACAAAGACTTATTAGACCTTAGATGGCTTTGCTTCTTGTCACGAGTCTAAGAGGATGGTGAAATATTTCAAGGATAAAAAATATACCTTTTAAACAAACTTGTTACAATAAATATTTTCGAGTAGTTCAAATGAACGTAGATCAAATCTATTGAAATAGATGCTGGTTACTCCGATAAATGCCTGTCTACTGAACGTCATAATCTACAGTCAAACTTCATATTTCATTCAAAATTCGTAGTACATTTTCACAATGGTTATTTCAAAAACTTTAGATACAATTTTCAAATTGACCTTGGGAATTAAAAATGTGCCGTTTTCGTCCACAAAAAGGTATAGCTCCAATTCTACCAGCATGAAAGTTACAATTATTGGAGGTGCAGGTAAGTGAGAAGTTTTCACCGGAAGTTACCAAAAGAACCTCAACTGTTCTCTCTTCTTGTACATTTGTAAAGATGAAACAAATGTTTAAAAGGATTTCTGGGTGCAAAATAATAATCTCAATCATTTTTTTAAGGAAATATTGGCCAGCCTCTATGTCTTTTGTTAAAACAATCACCATTGATAGACGAACTTTGTATACTTGATATAGTCGAAACGGCAGGATTAGCAGGAGAATTAAATCATGTCGATACAAATTGCACAGTTACGGCATATTCAGGAAATGAGTGTTACCAACAAGCTTTACAAGTAAGTTAAGATATCTGTAAAACGTATTAGGTACATTTTCATCAGTGGTGGGTCGCAAATACATATAATGTCCGACTATCTTATATTGTTGTAGAATTCAAAGTTAGTGGTAATACTAGCCGCTGCTCCCCATTCGCATAATCAAAATTCAGATAAAATGTGGAATGCAAATGCTAAAATTGTACAAGAAATAGTAACAAACATCGGTAAATACGCAACCAAGGTACGTGAAATTAACTCGGCTTGTTTTAAACTTGTTATTTCATTATTAAAAGAAAAATATACTGTTTTCTAGGCATTTTTAGCGTTCGGTACCCATCCAATCAACAGCATAGTACCTATGGCTTGCGAAGTATTAAAAAAACGTGGCTGCTACAATCCCAACGGTATTTTCGGCATTACTACTTTAGATACCGTCAGAGCAAATACATTTGCCGCTAGAGTACTCGGTCTTGAACCTGAATGCGTATTAGTACCGGTAATAGGAGGTCATACAGAGGACACTATAGTACCAGTGTTATCGAGCACCAAACCTACACCGGAATACACTACCGTCAGTATTTTTATACAAATTTTGGTGCAATTTTAGGCAAAAGCCGCGATTGTAAATATCTTCCTAAATTTTGATTTGCCTTTTAGGAAGAAATAGAAAATATTACGATGCATGTGAAGAAAGCTAACGATCACATTTTAAAAATGAAACCGGGTGAAACTGGAGCACTAGCTAGTGCATTTGCTTCTGCTAGGTTTATTATTTCATTAATTAAAGCAATGAGGGGCTATCCAGATATAGTTGAATGTGCTTATGTAGCTTCTAAAGTTCATCCTGATACAAAATATTTGGCAACGCCTCTTTTATTGGGACCAGGTTTGTATGAAAGATTAAAGATTACAGTAAAGAACATTTCTGAATTTATTAAAAACAAATTTAACTTTTATTTGAACAAATTAATAATTTGTTGAGACATACAGGGTGGCCATTATATTATAAATATGGTGGTCAACCTATACAACACGTACCAACCAAATGAAGAATCTTGTGCAAACTAAAACGATTTTAAAACAATTTGTATTGTCTGTAAATGATGAATTTGTTATTAGGTGGCATATCAAAGAATCTAGGTGTACCCACCCTCACGGAATTCGAATCTTGTCTTTTGGATAACGCTCTGATGAACTTGAAAAATGACATTAAAAAAGGAGAATCGTTTGCTGGAGTTACCGATGATGTTGAATGTGATCCTTGTAATATACAAGTTCCTAGATGTCCCAGAAATTGGTGCGAAGCCAAAAAGGATCAGAAAAATTCAGCTTGAAATAAATGATATATTCTATTTTTTTTAATTTTCGGTCCAACTTAATAAATTTTTTATGTTTATTGACAATTAATGTTTCCATTGATACAAAATCTAAGTTTTTTTCTTTTCTTTCGATAATATTCTTATTTTTTGTTATTCGAGCTAACCTGTACAGTTATTTGGAAAGAGACGGGAGAAAAACAAGAAAATTAATAAATAAATATGTATATTATCAAACAGTACCTATATAGTAACATATTTACATGTGAATTGAATTTAATATACATAACTTTGTAAGTTAATGGCACATCCATTTTTTATAGTGCGAAGGTAGTACTTCCAAAAATAAAAATTAACGACTATATTTTACTTTATATACATTAATTGGAGAATATATTCACAGCCTCAAACACAATTCTGACTTAAAAACCTTCTGTAAACTTTGACGCAAAAAAAACATATATCTATAACTGTACATCTATATGCTGCTATGAATCTAAGGACGCAAATTAATTTTCTCTATAGAAGTATTATTTTGAATAATATGTTCTTGAAAATTTGATTTGCGTCCATAGAGGCTCAAACTTAATCGTCTGGGGTTTCAAAAAAATACATTTGCATATTTCTTACGAGCATTTGAAAACTCAACTGTCTTTTTCTGGTACAATCTCTACTCCCCAAATACTAAAAAATTGTCTTTGAAATGTTTAGCTATCGCTCGGTAAATTAGGCCATTAACCCTCTAAAAATTAGAATATATTTTTCAATATGTAGAATGAGCCATTTTTTGGCTAATCAGTTCTTATCTAACCAAATTTTATTATCAGTTTCACTTTCGTTGGTTGATTAGCCACTTCCAATAAAAATATTACAGTTATACAGCAGCTATAAAATATAATTTACACAATACGAAAATTAATAACATAGTATGGAAAAATTTTTACACTTGATTTATTTTTTTTTGGTAACATTTCAAGTGCAGATACGTCCAAGAACTCTATTAAATATATACATATAGGATGAGTCAAATGTCAGTCAAAAGTTACCATTTTTTTGGAGGGTATTTCTAGTGAACTCTTGAATTTGAGCATATGAGAAGAAATTTTTTTGTCCAAAAAAAAAGGATATTTTCAGTATTGGGATTGCCCCAGCCGGAGAGAAAGTCATTTTTTAATTAAGTTTCAATGAATAAAGATATTTTTAGCCGATTTAATCATATGAACTGACTTTTGAATTAATCCGTGATTTTTATAAGAAAAATCTATTTTCCTAAAAGTAGTTCTTGAACGACTGATATAGTACTTATATACCTACAGTACATGCTAAAGGAAAAAATACAAAAATATGGCTTAATAACTGTTTCCGGGCATATATACCTTTAAACTAGTTTATAAGATTCTATAGCTCTTTAAATATTTAACATATAAACTATTTAGTACAAAACATCTAGATTTTTGAAAATATTATATATTTTTTAATAAATTGTACTTATATATTATGATATGACAGTTCCTGCATTTTAAAATAATATTAAATATTTTACATTTGTAGTTTAAAAATTTTCAACATCGCAAATTATTTAAATAAAACTTTGTTTGAATATCAGAATTGGAGATAAAAAAACTAACTTAAAATGACATTTACTCGCCATAATACAAGACAAAAGGACTACAGGTAAAATAAAAGATTTCTATATTGGTACGAAGATCTTGTGTGAAAATAAATGAAAATGTAGATAAACTAAAAGTATATCCTATTGCAAATCCTAACAAAATTGGTAAAAATAATTTTTCAATAGTATTTGTAAACAAGAATAAAGAAAATTTTTAAAATGCAAAATCCTAGGTACACAACACAACATAAAATGCTAAAAACAAAATGTATTAAATCAACAATAATTTCTGGATGTAAAAATAAAAGAAATTATTATAAAATAACAAACAACTTTTGCTTATGCAGGATCACACTGAACATCACAAATTAACAAAAATAAATGCACGTCTTTAAGGACCAGATTGAATATACAAAAAAATATGCAGTAGGTAGGAAACCACTTGGTACCCGGGTGAGCTACAGGATTTTCCAAAGTATTTTCAAGTATCTAATATTTCAAAATGTATATTTATAATTCTTCAACACTTTAGTTACGTGTAGTTTGAGATATCCTTTATAAATTTTACGGTGGTCCCTACCAATATTTACCCTTTTACTTAAATAATTCAGTAATCTGAAATTTTAATATATTTCTCTTATAGACTTGAAAATATGCGGCAACTATGGAAAATCCTATTATAATATATGATAAGAACCGGCAAAGACAACATATACTTCAAATTTTCTAAAAATTGCACTCAAATTAACAATGTTCCCTCGAACACAAAATAAATTCAAGTGAAATTTTTACTGTTTCATAAAAAATTAAGCAACAACAATGTATCATTATTGAAATTCACCCGTTTTGATAGTGTTGATTTCAAATAGCAACAGGTATGACGATCTGACTAATCACTATTACAGAAAAAACTAACGCAAAAAATTGTTGATATGTAAAATACAGTTAGCGATCATGCAAGCTATGAAAAATATACGAGTGGAAGTAGGAGAAAGACATAGCTTAGTACTCGGTTATCTGTGGTTTAGTATACGGACGCCAATCTACCGTGGCCGGCGCTGGGCGCTGTATTTGTCGGAGTACGAAAACTATATAATTTAATTGTTTAAATTTCGGGATACAAGAAAACTTTGTGAGTGAAAGTGTATGGAAAATGGAACAATGGAATCTAAATCAGTTACAAATTCGATAGGTAAGTAATATCATTTTATATAAGTGGAAAGACATGTAGCTATTTTTTAGGTAATAATATAATGTTCGGTAATAAAAATTTTAGTCATTTTAAACATTGGAAGTGAATAACGTTCTAAAATTTAATTGACTGGCTTTCGATTTTATTTGTTTCAATATTTTGACGTCTTTATTCGTTCTTAAAATCGTGTAGAAAGCTTTGTTGTCACATAAACATAGAAGCAAGCTTGAGATTATACACTGTGTTATTTATAAGATGTAACTTAGGGATTCCTGTACAAACCTGTCAAACGCGAGTTAACTTTTTCACCAAATAGCGTTCATAAAAAATAATAACAGATTTGGAAAGGTCGTTGAAAAATAAGTTCAAATGCACTTTTAATTTTCTTAATTTCGCTCTGGTTTAATAAAAAAATGGATAGTTATGTTTAAAAAAGTCGAACTTCCTTTTTCATATGGTTGAAATAATACCCTTCTTGGTGTGCGTCATCGATTGTTAATGCCCTTCTAACACATTAGGTAGGAAGAAATGGAAAAAAAGGCATGTCTGTGATTGATCCTAATCAAAATATCACAATAATGAACCGTTTAAATGAAATACAAACGTTAACCTTAATCTTTTACTAACAAAAATTTGATTGGTTGCTTTTTAGATTACGCGCAAGCTTAACGTATCAATCGAGGTTTTAAAATACTATGGGGGCGTTACTTTCGTAGCGGCAATGTGTCTTACGTCTTTTTCTACTGTCACACTGACAGTTTTCGACAGGTCTGTACTTTGTTGTTTACGGCAATTATTATTTATGAAAAGTGAATATTAATCTTATTGTTTTATTTATTTAAATAATACAAAAATATGCATGGATATACGGAAAAACATCAGTATTTTGAAAGTTTTCAAGTATTTTCAGTAAGAAAAAGAAGGTGGTAATAATTAATTTCACAGCCTTTTCGAATTTGGCTGAATACGATCCAGATGATTTTATTTATCAAATCTAAGGTTGGCTACTTGTCAAAATAACAAATAAAATAAACGACATGCCGAAAACCCGGATATACGTCACAATCGATGACGCACACCAAGGAGGGTATTCTTTCAACCAAAGAATATAAAATACTTTCAACTGCTTAGCAGAGTAGGGGCTCGGGAAATTTAAAAGTTAAAGCTGAAGTATGGCGGTTCGTGTGGTGAAATTTTTTTCTTTTTAGCTCTTTCTTCACAATTTTCGTCTAAAAAACATTAAATTTAAAATCAAGCAGTTATTTGTTTAAAAAAATTATTTATTCAATTAAATGCTCCAAATGTTCTCCGTTTGCTGCTAAACAGTGATCCAAACGATCATAAAAGTTCCGCCGTACATTATTAGACAAAAATTGTGAAAAAGAACTAAAAACAAAAAGAAAAAAATTTCACCACAGCGGCGAATTGAACCACCATACTTCAGGTCAAGTTTTTAATTTCCCGTGCTCTTACTCTGCTGGCTATTCCCTACGAAGTTTAAAGTATTCAAAAGTTGTATGGTAATGGAATTCGACATTTTTAAACATAACTATCCATTTTTTTTATTAAACCAGAGCAAATTTAAGTGCATTTGAGCTTTTTTTCAACGATCTTTCCAAATCTGTTATAATTTTCCATGAACGCTATTTGGTACTTATAAAAGTTTTAGCTCGCGTTTTACAATTTTGTACAGGAATCCATCTGTCACATTTTATAAATAACACAGTGTATAAGTCGTGACTTGATAGTATACACAACTGTTTTCAACGTCAGTTGCTATTTGAATTGCAGCACTTTGTATTAACTTTATACAGATCTTCAGTTTTCCGCTCTAGCATGAATTCAACAATCTTTCTTTAAACAATACTCTCTTTTTCTGGTTGTAAATTATTATATTCATTCATAACACCTTTCCTCAAAGAACTATTACTCGATTTTATTCCGTTACCGTTGAATAGTCCCATCAGCCAACTTTTAACGTTCTTTGATATGGACTTTTTACTGGGCACGTCAGAAAGTTGACCACAAGACGTTGAAACCGCCTCCAGAGAACGCCATCTGTAAAAATACAACATTGTTTAATAAAGAAATTATATTTAAATAGGCACTTACTTTTTGGAAAAATCACTCTCTGGTAAATCATCAACAGCACTTCCTCCCCTTCTTCTTATAGTGACCGGTTGATTGGGAGCGTTCAAAAGAGGAGCCTGGACATCTTCTCCGTATACATTGTCCCTAGGGAGATTTAAAAGATTCCCATTCGGAAAATTATTATTTATCAGTTTATCTTCTGGTAAAGCTATGATTTGTATATCACCGATTCTATCGCAATTTTCTAGAGATCGTCTAGATCTTCTGCCGCCGTTAAGGAATTTGTCAAAGAGATCTGAAGGTTTGTTAGATTTGATGAACGGTAACGGATCTAAGGATTTCGATTCTCGTATCCTGTTAAGCATACCCTGAAAGAAATTAATTTATTAATTTGTTGCTTAATTATTGGTAAATAAAAGAACTAACCTGACTGCGTTGGTGTTCGTCGCAACTGGAAGCGATGCTGGATAATACTCTTCTTTGTTTTCTATTTTCTTCTGGTACTTCAATCAGCTGACTACCAAAGGCTGTATTGATGGTCAACTTGGACCCTCCTGGGTCTGGAACAGTTAAATTGTGCCGATTTAGACCAAGTTGCCGAAGGGGCACTGGAGAATTCCGGATAGTCGATGTGCTTTCCACTTCTACGCTAGTACCTGGCGGGAATATTTTCAGTGGAAATGGTTTTTTTGTTGCGAAAATATCAAAATAATATTGATAAATGTTATTGAAATAATGAAGTAATAACAGTTGATTTTTATAACAAATATATTAAGTTAATAATAAGATATTTTCAATCCGGTAATAATAACGCAAGTACTCAAAAAACTATAGAAAAGCATGAATTCTTTTATAGGTACATACTACAAATAACTTCTGTACGTTCCTTGTGGCATTACCTATTCTTTTTTCTTTTATTTTTTTGGGAATCAAACCACAATAATGTTTTTTATTTTTTAATCGATACACACTTCAATACACAAAATCACCAAACTGAGTCATACATATTTTGAAAACAAAAATAATCATACACATAAAGTAACAACAAACGCGTTTTATTAACAACATTTCCAAAATAAGCGGAAAAAAGCGCTATCCCAATAAAAACCGTTCCTGGAACGTGCACTTCACTGGATTCCATTTCTAGTAGACTATCATATCGTTAGAATGTCATAAAATAATAGTTATTTATTTCACATTTTACCAGAGATGTAATCTACTATGAATGGACCGTAATAAAATTTGACAACAAAGTTTTGTAGTCTTAAACTTCAAAATATTATAGATTGTCTAGTAGTCAAATTTTTTGGTTGTGTCAGACAGGGACCAAAAATTATTTCATTATGAAGTTAATCTTGACAACGGTAGCTGGAACGCTACCGAAACGTCGAAATAAAAAATAAAGAACATTATTGTGGTATAATTCCCAAAAAAAAATAAAAGAAAAAAATACTACAAATAAGTTAAAATAATATTAAATAATAAAAAAACCATAACCAAAAAAAAAGGTACTTCACTAACAGAATTTGAAAGCAAATCAAGTAACAAAATAATCATATCCTAATTAAATTTTTATTATTTAAGAAAATTACTAAAGCTTGTAATAAATCGTTCATAATTACAAACGGGCTTGAGCTGCAAGTCCTGTATAAGATAAAAATTGTTAAAATAAAACTAACTTAAATGCCTAGAATGTAAATACAGTTCAAAACACCATTCTTCCACAACTTTTTTCAAAAAAAAAAAAAAAATTTGTACTGATCGTCATAACTCATAACTCACCTCTTGGTACACTAGAATGTCTTCTACTATGCAACCCTCCAAAGCCTCCGCAAACCGAAGGTTGCCTCGACTCAGAATTCAACTTGGGGCTTTTCCTAGGTCGACAAAATAACGGCGGTAATTCAGCCAGATCAACTTCCCGTCTTTGTATTGCTTGATCCGTAGCTCCCGTCAACCAATACGTATTAACCTCCCCCTTTCCTTTCAAATTCACAATACCTCTATCTTCAATAATGTATCCTAAGCAAAAAATTAACAATTAAATATTTATATGTATTATAAAACTAGATGTAATCACCTCCGAGTTTATCTAGAGCTTCTTTACATTGTTCGCTAATGTGAATCTTCAAAGGCTCTCCATTACTTTCCATACGAGAAGCCGTATTAACCGTGTCTCCGAATAAACAGTACCGCGGCATAGTTAAGCCCACCACACCTGCTACGACTGGTCCTAAAAAAAAGTTAGTTTCTCACTTTTACTGTTTAATAGCCGGCGCAGTCAATAGGATTAATTCTAACCTGTATGTATTCCAATTCTTAATTTTAACGGTTCGTTAGGTTTGTGTGATATACAATGGTTTTTGACAGCTGACAGTAAGTCGAGTGCCATGGATGCCACTTCTCCTGCATGCCTGTTCATATTTCTAATAGGTAAACCAGAAACCTACAATACATAACCTATTTGAATCTAAGCCGTTTGTTATTAATTATTTATATTTATTGTAAGTTGTTGATGTTGCTTACCACCATGTATGCATCCCCGATTGTTTCCACTTTGTATACGTCATAGCCTTTGATGATGCTGTCGAATACTGTGTAGAGATCGTTGAGAAAATTTACAACTTGCAAGGGCGTACTTTCGGCGGACATGGCAGTAAAACCTACAATGTCACTGAAATATATTGTTACTAAATCGAAAGATTCTGGTTCTACTCCAAGTCCTTTGGTCAGTTTTTGGGCTACAGGCCTGAAACAAATATATATATATATATATATATAGATATAGCTATTGATTTTTTTTATAAAAAATGGGGCATACTTGGGTAACATTCTATGTAATAAATCTTCTGTTTTCAATTTTTCTTCATATAAAAGTCTAGTTCGTTCAGTAACCAATTCTTCCAAATTATTAGCATAAGTAACCATCATGTCCATCATTTGATCCATAATATTTTTATTCCTAAAAATGAAAATGTTATATTCCCGGAACAATGTAGAAAAAAAAAGGTAAACTCACTTTCCATCTTTCATTCTTTTCAACCTCGATCGGATCGCTACAAAATCCGGTCTGAGTTCCGGCTCCTCTGCCCAACAGTCTTTCATACAATGCAAAACGTAACCATCACAGCCTAATTCGGATTCATCAAGCGCCTCTATGGCAGGTCTAAACGGGTCATCTGTTCGGTATTTTTTCACTAATTCTATTATTTCTAGAATAGAAAACATTTTTTATAGACAAGTTTTATTTCTGTATGGTACTTGTAGTGTATTAATTATTCCTTTTGTTATTATTTTGGGAAATTAAATCACATCCTTTTTATATCTCTTACTACTTAAACTGCGTAAGTATGGTTTTGTGAGTGAAGTATTGGATTGGTTGACGTCTTATCTTGAAAATAGAATTGGGAAAAGTAGAATTCGATAGATGGCGCTCTGAAATGTCAATGACTACAGTGACTGTACTTAGTCACTGTATCAATGACATCTTAGCAACGAGTAAAACAAATCAGCTGCCGTATAAGCCATTTGATATTTAAGTGGTTTTATTTTGCTGTTTTAGTTATTTTCAGTGTGTGTTTTGTAGAACTTTTGCCTTTTCTTTGATTGTGCTTTAGTATTTTGTGTTGTTAAACTAAATTTTGACTCCTAAGATTTTTATTTTAGGAGTAATAGGTATGGTTGATATTTGTGAAAAGTACAACAAGCGTTCAATTAACTGTTTAGTTTTAGGCCTGATTTCGTGTTTTTATTTTATTTTTGATATAATTATATCTACAAAAGTTGCAGGGAAGGTAGGCTTGTATTGAGTAATATTTTTAATCTTTAATACCGACTTATTTTCTCTTTGAGCTGCAATGAAAACAAAAAATAGAATAACATAATCTCTTCCACAATATCTCTGAATATATAAGAATATCACCTCAGAATTGATGGCAATTGAGTTAAATAGAAAAACACAGTTTTAAACTTGTCACTACTGACACAAAATTGAACAAATAAAGTACGAATTTACGGTAATTACGTTGACTTGCATATAATACAAAAGCAATGCAAAACGAATTATTTTACTCGTTGCGAAAGTTACAATTTTTTCCGCCAGAGGTCTCATTGAATTCTAAATTCTATTCCGCCCAATACAGTCTGTGAAGTATAAGAGTTCATTCTCAGAAATGGTAGATATGAACCTAGGAGCTCCTCAAGATTCCGTTTTGGGGCCATTACTTTTCCTACTGTACATTAATGACATAGTGAGGCATGTTGTAAGGTGTAAAATTATATTATTTGCAGATGAAACTATGCTATATTTTGCTGGTAGTGCAGATGAAATAGAGAAATATTTAAATGAGGACCTAACTAACATATTTGAGTGGTTATGTGACAATGGTTTGAAAATTAATATTCAGAAAACCAAATTTATGATATTGGGGAAAAAAGGCAATTTCAGTACAATTAATAAGTCATTTAACATTACAATAAATGATGAAAGGGTTGAGAGAGTATTTAAGTTTAAATATTTGGGAGTGATGTTAGATCCAGAATTGAATCTACATGAGCATTGTAAGTACATAGAAAAAAAATTGCAACTAAAATATATTTCCTAAATAGAGTGGCTAGTAAAATTTCTAAATTTGCAAGACTGACTATATACAGGTCAATCGTGTCGCCCCATTTTGACTATTGCAGTACACTGATATATTTTGCTAGTAAAAACAATCTCAACAGATTGCAAAAGCTGCAGAATAAGGCAATGAGGGCAATACTTAAATGTAATAGGCGCACCTCCATTGAATATATGATGGATACATTATAAATTATGTCTGTTAAACAACGAGTGACGTTGAATTTGTTGATATTCATTTTTAAACTTAAGAACAAGAAACTACCGAGTTATCTTTGTGACCAGATGACATATATTTCGGACATGCATGCATATAACACAAGAAATAGTGCACTTAATCTGTATGTTGGTGCTGACTACGTGGGTATTGACTCGCTGTTTAGTTCTGGGCTAGTATTATTTAATAGCTTACCAAATACACTTAAGCAGTGTCATAAGTTGGGATCATTCACAAGACAAATAAAAGAATACGTACGTGCAAATGTCCCGATTAATTGAGACTTTTTATATTATAATAATTAAATTCGATGTTTTTAAAAAATTTGTAATTTGAGTGTTTTTTTAGTATTTCTTTTAATTACGTTTTATCTTTAACTGTTTATATTATATACCATTATCATATATATATACTTTTTTGACTTATACTTATACATGTACAAGAGCAAGTTCTGCTAATAAAGAGTGTTTATAATAATTCAACGTTTCTGTAGCGTTGCAGCTACCATTATCAAGAACAATTATATGATTATTTTTAATTCTGATCCCTATCTGACACAAGAAAAAGGTACTTTCAGAGTAGATCATATTCTTGATTGATTTCTTTCGTTAGTATACTCGTAGATCTCAAAATAATCAACAAAAGGTTCTATTGAAAACAAAAGATTAAATAGTACCTACCTTTAGGTTCATATCCGGTTACGCCAAACGGTCCTCTTCGACCGATCATTTCGTATAAAATTATAGCAAAACTATAAACGTCAGCTTTTTGAGTTCCGTTTATATATTGCCCAGGATGGCGTAGCACTTCTGGAGCTTTCCAAAATAAATCTAAAAAGTAAATAACGTAAATATCAATCAGCTAATGCTAAATCTTAAGTATCTTAAATCCTTTCCAAAGGACTTGCATTTTAATTAACGTAGAGTAGGAAATATATGAAAGGGAAAATATATACTCTTTCTAAAGTCAATGTAAAAAGAGACAGGTTATATTATATAGTTAATACCAATAAAATCTTACTTCTATAATACTGGTGTTCACCTATACTATCATTTTCGGCGCACTGCCTCATTTCCGCTAAACCAAAATCGGTCACTTGGAGCACCCATCTACTAGTTACTACGCAATTTGAAGACTTTAAATTACCATGGCAGATTAACATTGAATTATGTATATACAGCATACCCTAAAATGTGGTAAAAGTTGAAAATATGTAATAGCGTATTCGACTATGTGCACTGGTGCGCACCCAGCTCGACTTTTTACAGTGTAGTGCAGCTTTCCGTGTTCGGGGGACTCACCCGAATGTCAAATGTAAAAAACGCGTGTTCGGCTTTGGGCATAGCAAGAGTGCAGAGCAATTATTTCTGTTCGGCCGGTTAACTAAAATATTTACCTTGATGAGATCATGAACTAAGGAGGCTACGAACATCTTGTCCAACTTAATATCTTCGTTTTCTATAATATCCTGGAACAAAGCAAAATTGCCGATTATTAATAGACAAGATCTCATCCTGATTATGAAATTATAAAAACTTACATATAAGCTTCCTTTGGCACAATAATCAGTGACTAGTAATATTGAGGTGGGTTGTACGCAAGCTCCAATGAATGAATTGACATTGTCGTGTCTGAGTTCTCTCAATAACCGCATTTCTTTCATCACTTCGCGAGAAATGTCCTTTTTACGCGGGAACGTCAATTCTTTTATTCGAACTACCACGCCCCTATACTGGGCAGTCGTGGCGAACACTTGTAGACCTCCTCTAGATTCGTACGAACTCGCAGAAGCTAAACTTAGCTGAAAAATAAATAGAAAAAAGGTAGAACGTGTCGCAGGACACACGGTAGGAACTTTAGTTCCTTTTAAGCAAAAATTATGTACCTAATACACTTGACGTTATAGATAAACAATTTGCATATTCCTCGGTGGTCGAGTAGTAAGCAAACCAGACTCTCACGCGGTAGACCCGGGTTCGTTTCCCCGCGAATAAGTTTTTTTTTATTGTTAATTATATTTTTAAATAATTATTCTGCTTGATATTAATAACGACAACAGGTAGACGTTTGAAATATTTAGCAGAATATTCATTATTATAGATAATGGTACGGTACCCTTCATGAGGGATTCCGACTGGCAACATCTACTTATAACAACATCGTATTTTTAAAAAGAGAGAAACCGTAGCATTATACAAATTGGACATTCAAGAACTGTACGTTTACCATAAAAAAATTAGTGGAAACATAAAATTAAATTGAATAGATGAGGCTTTTACTTGATGTAGATCCATAGTAAATTATGAAATGAAACATTTATTTTGTTAAATCTACATTATATTTAACCCTAAAGTTGTGACGCGTTTCGCTAACACAGTAGCTTTTTCAAACGAATGGAGGTATAATGAGAACTTTTCAATTTATTAAATACAGTGCCTTAATACTGAATTATACCGATATTTAACAATAAAATTATAATCTATTTACAAGGAAATGAAATGATTTGTCTAAATATGGGATTGACTAAAGTATTTAACAAGTTTACCTGGAAACTCATTCACAACAATCCTACAGAAACCTTTCTACGTAAAAAGGTTTAATAAGGGAGAATTGTTAATATCAAGTTGGTCGTTGAGAAGATTTTCAGAATATTTGTTTTTATTTATCTCTAGGGCTTCTAAAAGATTTAATTTGAAGGATTTAGGTTCTATATGCAAAATTTCAAAATTTGAATCGAAAGAGTGTTGGTTTGCTAATAAATGATTTGAATAGTTGGAATCTGATTTTTGGTTGTCATAACTACGTTTGTGTTCTGAAATTCTAGTTTTAAAATTCCTAAAAGTTCTACCTATATAAATTTTATCATAGTCGTCATTACCACATTTTAATTTATAAACTCCTGATTTATTTAGTTTTGAAGATTTGGATTTGTTGTTTTTAATGACTTTGGATAAATAGTTGTCGGTTTTGAAGCAAATATTCAAGTCTAAAGTTTCTAAAAATGATTTTATTTTTAAGGATGGTATTCCAAAGTAAGTTAAGCTTTTAAATTGGTTATTTTTGTTTTTATCAGAAGGAAATACTTGTTCTAGAGTATGTTTTCATATCTTTTTATTTATGATGTTGTCAATTAAATTTGGATCGTAATTATTATTATCCGCTATTTGTTTTATTATATTTAGTTCTTTATTGTAATTGTCAATATTCAATGGAACTTTTAAAAGTCTATGTATCATACTATTGAAAGCTGCTAATTTATGACTGATTGGGTGGACTGAACTATTATGAATTGCAATGTCGTATATGATAGTTTGTGAAATATAGAAAAGTCATGTCTATTATGTATATTTGAAATTGTAAGATCTAGAAAGTTTATGGACTTATTTTGTTCAATTTCTACAGTAAATTTGATATTTTTATGTATTGAGTTAATGTGAGTAATGAAGTTATCTAATTGTCTCGTAGTACCAGTGAAGCAAGCTAAAATGTCATCTACAAATCGGTGCCAGTAAACAAATTCTTTACTAAGAGGGTGTTTATGAATTATCTTTTCTATATTATCTATGAAAATTTCTGATAATAGGGGACTGAGAGGGTTGTCCATAATCAAACCCTCTTTACTGCTACAAACCTTTCCGTTGAAATGAAAATAATTTTGATTTAAACAAACTCTTAATAAATTTATAATATCAGACAGAATTTTTTACGACCACTATCGAAAGTCGTCTTTTGTGCCTTGAAAAGCAACTGCAAAGTTGATGTTTTCCGCGAGCTGTCATCATGTGACATTATTGGCGCTAAGTACTTAATTTTATTTTGGTGTGATCGTAGAAAAAATATTGTGTGTATTTCGAGCAGAAAGTCCTTTGGTAGTCTTTACTGCAAAGTACTACTTTCTGCTCTTGATACACAAATAGCTATTCTCCAACTTTGAAATGGATATTTTCTCACCCTGCTAGGACTAGAAACGATATCTCTATCAAAATAATCTTGAATTTCTTCTCTGCTAATCTTCCATAACAGCCCTTCTATTTCTTGCTCTATTTTCCATTTCCTGTAGATGCTCATAGTAATGACGCCGAAACAGAAAAGCAAAATTGCCAATACTGCTGCAGCAATTATACTATTCAGTTGGGTGTTTGGTTTGGGACACAGTTCGTTATCGAAACCGCAGCTAGGTTGATCCTTCGGTCTGTTGTTACCGTCCGGCCAGTAGATTTGGGTGTTGACGTTGAGTTCGTACCTCTGAAAGTTCAATAAACAAATAGAACACTGCCACAATGCAATGTTTCTAATACTTACAGGAAGTGAATTGTTCAAATCACTCGATTGGTAAAACTGTCCGACCGGCCTCATTTGATACTCACACGTAAAATTGTATATTCCTAGATTTTTAGTTTCTGGCTCAGAATAAGCTATCACAGAATAGTTTCCTTCGGAATCACCATTTTTGTCAAATTTCATCAACGCGCCGTTTATACCTAAAATTTCAGAAGTGGTGGTTAAAAAATCAGAAGCGGGATAAAAAAGAGTTAGCGTACTTTTATAAGTTCCATTAATTTTCAAGATGGTTTCTACTATTTTTGTACCATTATTAGCTACGTCAGCTATGATAGAGTCGTTAAGAAAAGGTTCTTGATTTAGTAAGTGATGAAGGGCAGAAGCATACAATTGTACAGAATCGTAGAGATATGCAGCGTAAATTGACACCTTCTACAAAAAAAAATAGAGTAAAAAAGAGTTTAAAAAATAAATAAATTGAGTATATTTAATCACCTTTTCGTATGGCAGAATATTAGAAACTGGAAAATAAAATGGATCCATTTGGTTATACGTTTTTACGATCTCGTTGAATTCATTAAATGTTTCTGTAGGTGCTGTTGCTCTTACTATAAATAGAGATTTGGCCCTTTTTATAGAACTACTCATAGATTCAGGCAGATCTCTGCAATTTTTATATTTGTTTAAAACTACGGGGTCTGAAAAATAACAATTTGGTGAGAAAAGTCTTCTACTAAATTGATTAAAAGTAAAGTTGATTTTTAAATAATCCAGATATATCTATAATAGTCCCTAATTTATTATATTTTGACTTAAGAGTTTCATTGAACCTCTTTGTTCATGAACACGATTATAATTCATAAAATAAATAAATAATAAAACGAATAAGAAGCTTTTTACTGTTTCAAAATTTGATTTACAATTATTCTACAGTTCGTAAATATTTTTGGCGTAGACTCTCTCAAGGTCTCAGCTCACGGAAGTTTCTGTGGACTTTAAATATAAACATACTTACTCCAGAGATACTGGAAACCAAACTGGTCCGAATAGGAGTTCATATCGACGTAAATTATAAAATATTCCCCTTTTTCGAACATGTTTGCTGCTTGCATCGCGTTCATCAATTCTACCAAATGAAAGAGAGTGCCGAGGATCACATAAACTGAAAAAAAATGTATTAATTTCAATCAAAACACAAAATAACTAGTAAAGGAAATGAAGCTCAAAAAATAGCAGAACGTATTTAACAAAATGACGAAGGATCTTAAAATACAGCTAAAATAATCTGGGCTGATAAGAGGATAAAGTTTATTTAAAGTCAGTGTGAAATAAAAGCACCGAATAGCGTTTTTTCGATTTAACACCGACAAGGAAATGGTAATTGTAATGGAGTTCATATAATATCTATTTTGGTGTGCGTCATCGATTGTTAATGTCCTTTTAACACATTACGTTGGAAGAAATGGAAAAAAAGACAGGTCTATGATTAATCCTAATCAAAATATCACGATAATGAACCGTTTAAATGTATTACAAACGTTAACCCTAATCTTTTACTTGGAAAATTTGATTAGTTGATGTTTAGATTACACGCAACTGCGACCTATCAATCGGGAGGAATTACATCGTCAAAATAGGATGCAGACGTACCTTTCCAATGGCAATGTGTCTTACGTCTCTTTCTAATGTCCCACTGACAGTCTGTGCTTTGTTGTTCACGGTCAATTATTATGAAAAGTGAATATTAATCTTATTGTTATATTTATTTAAATAATACAAAAACATGCCTAGATACACGGAAAAACATCATCATTTTGAAAGTTCTCAAGTATTTTAAGTTAGAAAAAGAAGCTAGTAATTATTAATTTCATAGCATTTTCGAATTTGGCTGGATACAATCCTGATTATTTTATTTATTGGTGGTTTCATGTAGATTGGGTCGAACGGATTTTGGGAAAAATAATGACTTGTACCGACGATTGTTGACATTGGAATTATACTCGAAAATATAAAGGCAACTTCTTTATTTATGAAAATATGGAGAAAATAGCCGAATCCTTTTTTGAAGAACTCCTCAAGACCTTTCTATTGAGTATATAAAACATGGGGGGGTCATGATAAGAATTTCGAAAAAAAATCGAAAAATCTTGTAAAAAAAATATTTTTTTGAAAATTATTGTGCCCATGAAAATTTCCATGTTCGACTCTATCGGAATCCATTATTAGAAAAAATTAAAAGTCAATATAGAGGTTAGGTCAAAAATTTCACTAATGTAGCTATATGCCATATCGACTGATACCTAAAAACACGATACGAAGCTTCGACTATCAATTCGGGGTCATACTTGGGGCGATTTTGGGGGGGTCAATTGTCCAAAAAAAATTTTTGCATTGTAGGCGCCCCAAATGAGGAAGATTCCCAACATATTATCGTTCCGAGTTGATATCCTGGCGGGTCTTGAACCCCAAAAAAAATTTGGGAGGGGGGGGGTAAATTTTTTGACAAAGAGATTTCGATACTCCCCTATAGGTGGGCAACTAAAAAAAAATTTCTTAGAAAATTTTTTTTCGACTACTTACTTATTTTTGACCAAACCTGTATATTTTTTCTGGTTGACGCCTCCTTTTTATGCTATCTATAGACTCGTACAATTTTTACGAATCGAATGGTTTTTGTTTCATTTCGATAGCTCAAATAATAAAAAAGCTTGTACCGCCGGGTCCATAGAACTATGAACGGGCGGGCGAGGTGGGGGGGGGGCGAAGCGGTCCATTTTGGGGTCTCAATTTTTTATGTCCAACGGTTTCGGAGGAAGCTATATAGTCGAAGGTGAGTAACAATCCTTGTCTTCTATTTGTGTCCAAAAAAATTCCTCTATACGCTAATATATTTATTTTTTGTCCAAGCTTCCAAAAATTTTTGCTCACGTTCCCTATTAACGGTAGTTTAATTATATGTCAAAATAGAATAAACGACATACCCAAAAACCCGGATATACGTCACAAACGATGACGCACACCAAGAAGGCTATTGAATGTACTATAGATATATTTTTAAACTTACTCCTTGTTCTACTTTTTGTTTCCTGAATGATATCATACCAATTGACGGGATCAAACTTTCCAGAATTGTTTTCTTTCATGAAATTAACCGTCAAATTTCTTTGAACGGCTTGTTGTTCTAGAGAAGTAGCAACAGTTGCATAACTCTGGTCGTAAATGATGGAGAATTTCTCCCATTTGTAATAAGACAAAAGTGAAATTACTGATTTCGTAACCTAAACAAAAGATGGAAATAAAATATTAAAGTGGATTAGAAAAATGTACAGACCTGTGTGTCAGTAGGTTCAGTCCTTGCAAACGTTGGTACTTCAGATGCCTTATAATCCGAACATTTCTAAAAATCAAAATATTTTTTTAAAGACATTGTTTTGAACTATTTGGTAAATTGCAACTATCAATTGCAAAAATTTTCATCCACCATGGTTCAACGGATATTGTTTGAAATTGAAAAATATTTTTCGATATTTATTGGTAACACGCTTTACTGAATACGATAATTTACAGGAAACTGTATAGAAATCAATTCATTTGCAAAAATTTCTATTTCATAGGAGTACGATAAACATTTTGAAAGGGGTTTATTTATTTGTATTTTCACTATTAATTGCTTTTTTTAATAACTTTCTCGGGGTAATCCTTCTGGTTGATAAAAACCTTGTCAAATAATGTTTCTGTGTGAATTTGACTTACATAACCGATCATGGGGATATTCCTAGCTTGTGAAATAATTGCTTCTACATGACAAGTTCCTTCAGGTCCAATAAATACGGAAACTCCATCACATATCATTTCAGTCATAGCTTTCACTGCCAATACTGTCTCGCCTTTCGTGTCATTCCATTTCAAGTCGAGAAAAACGTTGGGTAGAAGCTCAGTATCATTATTTATCTAAAAAATAAATTTTATTGGTGTATATTTAAGACAACAGTGACACAAGTTGTATTTATTACAGGGGCTGCAGATCTGCAAAAGAATGAGTTAATTGGTTCAAGTTTTTGATCAAATTTATTTCCGTAAAAGTTGGTGATTCATTTGTGTAAACTAATACTAAAAATAAACCAAATATAACAATATTAGGTGTATGTATATCCACTCAAGTCTTATCTATACAATATTAAATGACAAAGCCAATCGTAAAGATTAATAATAAAATAATGAATCTACAATAAATCTAGACAGGATAAATGTGGCATGTGTAATCAATTTATTGTCAAATTTGTTGGTTTTGTTGTCATCGAATTAGCTTGAACCATAAATTAATAAATACCGTATCATTCAGTGGCGTAGAAATAAAAATATTTTATTAAAAAATGGATTCATCACACGAGCACGAGACAATTAAAATATTCTAGGCCTTATCGAGATATTCAGATAGACGAGACTAGACAACTTGTTACATGAGCG
>CAJUYG010000107.1:481509-493724 GCA_910591675.1 Galerucella calmariensis | reverse complement strand
TATCGAAAAACCGAGACAGGACGAAACGAGATAGTTTTTCTTGGCCTCATCGAGATATTCAGATAGACGAGACTAGGCAACTAATTACACGAATCCGAGATTTTTCTTCTCGTATCGAAAAACCGAGACAGGGCGAAATGAGATAGTTTTTCTTGTCCTCATCGAGATATTCAGATAGATGAGACTAGACAACTTATTACACGAACGCGAAATTTTTCTTCTCGCATCGAAAAACCGAGACAAGATTATACGAGATGTTTTTAAAATACTCTATGCTATAACGAGATATTCAATTTAACGAGTCAAGTGGTAACAAAACTTATTTTTGACGAGATTAAAGTGAGATTTTTTCTTACCTGATCTAACGCATATTTGACAGCACCAGAAATGACCAAACCTTGCCTCTCATACAAAAACCCTTTAACAGCCGTCAAGTACCCAACGTACAACTTAGTTTTATTGACATTTTCATCAGTCTTCTTCAAATTTCCAACAGCAGGTACCTCCTTGAACACATCCCGAGACAATTTCTCCATGTTAACTCTACCAATGGCATTACCTCCCACCTCAGGAATCAAATGATTACCTAGGAGGTTTGAATAGTGGTCGCTCGTCAAAGAGCGTAGCTTGATCGATGTAGAATCGTTAGAGGTAGTCAAGGAGGCATCGACGTCATCTTGTGTCATGCGAGAAACGAGGGTGAAGACGGGAGGTGTGTGAACGAGGTAACCTAGCAACACGACCAGCAGAGAAGCCAGGCCCAGGCGCATGGCCAGGCTTCTCCCCCCCTCACCGGAACTCTAGGATCACCTGGAACAAAAAAAATATATGTTAATATATCTTAAAGTTATTTAATAAACAATATCCTATATTTTGCCCTATTAGCCTTGAACAGACAACGTTTTATATCGGGGCTAGTACTAGAGTGCCACCAAGATTTAGTTAACGCCTCGGCAGATAACAATATTATCCTGAGGTGGGTTAAAGGGCACGACAAGATTAAACCAAACATTGCCGATTCTTCAACCAGGGAAGCGGCTGGACTAAAAATTTTAGGACCTAACGACATCGACAATTGCGGAACTAGCCAAACGTTACACCCATGCTCAATACCTTAAGAGATGGGATGGAATCAAAGGATGCAGTCTTGCCAGGATCACTCTGCGCGACCCTGGGACGCTGGCGCCAAGAAATATCTGGCGATGACCAGGAAAAACCTACGTTTAACAGTAGGATTTCTTACTGGCCACTGTAACTAAGGAAACACCTCCATACTATGGGGCTAGTGGACACACCTCTATGCAGGATGTGTGACAAGGAAGATGAAACTGTCAGGCATGTCTTATGCGAGAGTCCGGAATTATCGTCAATAAGAGAGTGTGTGTTCGGTGAGTCTTGGCCTACACCTGCCTATAAAGGAGACTAGAGACCTAGTGACCTGTCCACCTTCCTGTGAAGGACAGGATGTACGATGACCTGGGAGGACAACTCCTCCTTGAAAAAGGAAATGTCAACTCAGTTTTCGAAGCCTCTCATAAAAAAAGTCTCCGATTAACGGTAGCTTACAGACGGTAGACTAATTTGTTAATAACTTTTGTAGTTGATGCAACCGCTATTCGAAATTTTTCAAAAAATTTCTAGATGCGATGACGAATCGAATGACACCTCGATAATAATTTTCCGAGGCGGGTAAAAAAGGACCTAAAAGGCACAAGTTGACTAGACTATAAATATCATGATGTTATTTAGTGGAATTTCAAGTGACTCTTGAAATATCAAGTACACCTTTCTTCTTCGGTAAACATTTCTTATCTTATCATTTTCTTTTTTGCAGTAAGTACCTACTTGAAATAATCCTACATATAAAATCCACATAGTTTCAAAACTTATGCATCACCCCTCGTATCCACGTTGTATGAATTTTTATAAATCAGTATTCTTATCACATGTTTCGCAAGTCTTTTTCAGGTAAAAGATTTTTTTTACATAAAAATGTATTCCTGTCGAAATTTGAAAAAATGTGATTAACAATGTGATTTTTTTTTTCAGAAAATCCATCTACATCAAAATCTTAGTAATGTAATGGTAAGTCTATACATTTTTCATAATAATAGTATAGGGAAGGCAAAAAATATACAGGGTGATTCATATGAAATAACAAGTTTATTATTATTCGGAAAAAAGGAAAGATCTGACAAAAATGTAAAAATCTAACCATAATCTCATCCATATCACAAGATATAGCACACCAAAATCTATAAAAATCATGGGATTGGTTTCTGAGATAACTGAGGCGTTCCATACTTAAAACTCACTCTGTGCTCATAAAACCTATATACACAGAGTGTTAAAAAAAATAGTAAACTTTATGATGCCAGCGATTTCTTGAAATAATGTAGTTTATTAACAATTATTTGCAAACATTACTCAGCAATGAGATTTATTTAACAGGCAACAATGCACACACAACTGTAAATTTTGTTCTAAAAATAAAGTCAGTCTCTGACATTATAATCGTGAAGGCCATTTGATGCCTAGAGGCGTCCTCTTCAACCGTTGTTTAAAAAAAACACACAAGTGGGAATTGTCTAATGGGAAAATTATATTAAGTGAAAATTAATGCGGAAATATTTGATGAAAAACCCTTTTTTCACTTAGGGTGTGTTGTAACTCTGTAGTTAACTCACTGGCCAGTGTGAAATAAGCGTTGAGTTAAATAATTATACGTTTTTTATTTCGGTTCCATAAAAAATGCTAGACTTACATAAATCAACCTGTATATTTTAATTTTTGTTCGTAGAAAGTATAGTTTGGGATTGTTAGCGTGTCCCTACGTTTTAAATAATTTAATAAGATGAAGCCCTAAATAATTTCACTCTGTATAATGGCAATTATCTATTTCTTACAGCGTTGCCACGAATTATTTTTTATCAGCAAACATCTGTTAAGTTTTCAAATGAAACTTTTTATTGCCTTCGAGTTTTTTAAAATCTTTGAACAATCGGAAAATTAAATGTAGTATACAATTGGTTGGGTATACGTACTGGATGTAAAATTGAATTTGATAAATAAACTAAAATATATTCAATTTAAACTTATGTGAATGTTTAATAAATATCTATTTATATACACCACGATTATGTAGATAACAAAAGTTATTTCTATATATAGAATTTTTATTGCGTATATACTTAGTTAAATGAAAAAAAAACGAATACATTAAAGCGAATTACAATAGTGGTATTTATATATATTTATGTTCATTCTAAAAACCCAATTATATTTAAATAAAAAGTGATAGAATTTCTAGACTCTATTGGAGGTACACAAAAATTGAACATTTCTAGTAAGTTATAATTATATTTTTCATAATTTTATATACAAGAATTACACCTAAATAATACCTGAGTGTGATGAGGGGTAAACAGTATCACATCATTTATAAAAATATTAAACAATAGGGGTCCCATGATAGAACCTTGCGGAACGCCTGACGATGACTTATATTCCTCTAAAACATTAAAAAGAAATATCTGTAAGATTTCTGTGTTGGAATAAAAAAATATGTAACGAAAGTCTGGAAAAATGTCCGGACATCCTGTAAAGGAACAGGTGATTATTGGAGTATATGACAGAGCCTTCTGTATAATATGTAATTTAACATTGTCTGCAAGAAAGCCCATTCCATTGAGGAACAGGTTATGTCATATATATACACACACAGGTTAAAAATAGAAATCTACTTGTGATGCTATTTTTAGACTGGAAAAATGCGTGTAAAAATGCCAACCGCTATACCGGGGTGGTGGCATATCACATGTGTAGGCAGTGATTTTTACAAGAGGCTACAACAAACTAAATAATTTGTTGTTATCACGCTATTTATTTTTTTCAACTGTAATTTGTAAATGGAACACACTATATTTTACTACTATGAGGTATTTTCAGGGAGATTCGAAAAGACACGGCGCCAGCTAATGTATTCTCCCTAGTAGAATGTTTCAAACAATAAGCGTTTTAAAATCGATATAAACTCATTAACTCTTTTATAAAATAAGCTCAAGTTTCAACAATTTTCATATCACGAGAATTTTATTCAAAATCTACTCATATACAGTGTACAGTTATTAAACACATACATTAAATACCTGATGTATTTGATTTTAATACATTAAAATAAATGCTCAAAATGTTCTCCACCTAGTTGTTGGCAATAGCACAGTCTCCTATAGAACTCCTACTTAACTTTGTTTAAAGTTTTTGGTGAAATATTCCGTATTTCTGTAGTTATCCTGTCTTCTTCCTGTCTACAATGCTAGTTGGTTGTGTTGCATATACTTTGTTCTTGAGATAACCCACAGAAAAAAATCTAACGGCGTAAGGTCTGGCGATCTAGATGGCCACTCAATAGTACCTCTTCGTGCAATCCATTTATTCATCAATCTTTCGCAGCAATCCATTCTATGATCTGGATCGTCTTCTGTTAACTCCTGCACAAAAGTTAATTTGTAGGGATGAAGTTTTTCTTTATGAAGACATCTTAGAACAGTTGTATGACTAACATTATTTTCACGGGCAATTTGACGTGTACTTGTGTACTACACTTAACAAAATGTCCACTTTCACATCATCTTCAACGAAGTGTGGTTTTCTTTTCAATGGTTTGACATGTCCAAGTTCTTTGAATTGAGCTTGAATTTTAGACACAGTACTTTGTGAAATATTAGGCAATTCGGGATACCTGTGATTAAATAAGTTTGCCACTTCAACTTGACTTCTGCAGTTATCCCAGTACCCGATCATCATTAAAATCTCAATTCGGTGAGTCTCAGTTAAATATTTCATTGTTATGTCGACAAGGAAAGAGTGTTTGACAAATATTTTACTTTTTCAGTATAAACTGTCAACACATCAACAACTGACAGAATAGAAAACAATCTACATTATTTACCGATTTTGTCTAATTATTGGCGTTTTTAGGCAATTTTTAGGTATTTATGATAAAATTCATGGGCGTAGCAGGTTTTGTTTAATATACAAATACATCTCATAATTAGTTAGTTTAGATTTTTGATAAATCCATATTCAGCTAATTTAAAAAGTACCAATATTTCAAGTGTAATAAATTATTAATTATAAAATTTCACCCTGTATATTTCATAATTGACCATACATTATTTAGTTTGTTGTAATCGGTTCATTAAGAGGATTTCAAAAATATGCAAACATACAGGGTATTTCATTAAAAAAAAACACCGACTATGACATACTTGCGTGAATCACCCTGTACATTTAAATTTATATTTACATAACGCACAACTCAATTCAAAAGTTGACGTGTCTCGGCACTTTTTATAATTTTCTAAAATAATGACATAAAGAATTTTATTCCATTAGTGGTTTCCACACTGTATGTACAATTTTCCCCTGAATCAATACAACGTTTCAACTTTCCAATTAGTCGAATAATAATGAATAGCTTTTGGTTTCATAAAGTGGATTTTTGAATATTTTCACTACTTTTATATTTATACGGAACGGAAACCCTTCAAGCCATGCTGTAATATTTTTTTCCAGTAAGTACACTGTTCTTTTGAAAATATTCTTAAATTTTATTTCAAAATTCATAACTTTATGACTTCTATGATGAAAATGCTGTAATGTAAAAAGCTGAAGTTCTATTAATAGCCTCAAGTTTTATACACATTGTCTTCCTCTTCATATTCACCGAGCAGGTTTTGTCGAGTGGTTCTTGGGTATGTCTTTTTGATTTCCCTTTCGATCAAATTTATATTCGTTCGCTAACGATGTCGAATTGCTAGTTGGGAACGCAGTATAGAAATAATAATTTTTGTTTCTTCACTAACATGACGAACTCCATCAATACAATTTCTATAAAAATAAATTTTTTTCCATCTTCACTAAGAACACTTAACAAGCATTCTAATTTAAAAGATTTTTTTGTGTGCAAAAGTACAACTTTTCTATTAATAGAACCGTACAAACATCCTCTTGACCATGAACCAACCGTACACCATCTGGAAACATAGATGGGTGGGAAGTAACTACGAGATCAAGTACCGGTTTCGTAATAAAACTAAATAGTTTTAGGTACGATATAAATAATCGAGTGGTATGTCGTACCAATTTAAATTAATCATTAAAAGCATTGGAAAAAAAGATTTTTAAATAATTATGATATTTAATATAATACAAAAATGATTCAAAATTATAATATATAAATGAGAAATTATGCATTTGCCATCTCCCATTCTTAACTTTCTGAAAATTGGTCACAGATTTTCATGAGAGTGAAAATTTTGTCGGCAAAATTTTTCGATCGTCATGAAAGTTTGTTGCTTGGCAATTTTGCGAATGACATTTTTAACAAAACCACGAGCCGTCAGGCGAGTGGTTTTGGATTAAATGTCATGAGCAAAATTACCTAAAAGCAACAAACTTGAATACGACAAGAGAAAAATTTTACCTTACAAATTTTTAATTGAGTGGTATTCGACATTACTATTTCACGAGAGAAAAACTAAAAAATCATACTTATGTTTAAACGTTTTATTTATTGCAAACTTCAATTATACAAAGACAAAAAAATAATAACATTATGAAAAAAAAAATTACTTATTTATGTAAAAAGTACAATTATTATAATTGTACGTTGTAGCATTATTTTGGGGATTGTTTTGCATCATAACCTGTGATGAATTTAAGTTAGAAACTGAGGATTCCTTTTCTTTATTTTTATTTTCTCGAAGGTTCTCTATAAGTTGGAAATTGTGTTCTTCATTTAATTGTAAATATGGTTCCAAAGAATGGGCAGAATAATGTCCTGTAAGCTTAATTACTTCTTGTTCACCAACTCCTTCTTTTGCTAATGCAGATATTGCAGAAGCTCTATGTGAATGAATGGTTATTTTTATTTTTTTTTTGTGTCTATACCAATTGATTCTGCCGATATTTTCGTCCACTTTGAAATTGTATTAATTCCCAATGGTGAATTTTTGTACCATATTCCTTTCTCCCAATTTGGATGTACTGTTAAAAATAATCTTGTGGTTGTTAGATAAGGATTGGATTCTCTTTTTTCAATAATTTTTAAAAATAAACGAACGGGACACAAATTGTTAGCATTATTTCTTACCAGCCACTTACTGCCAGATAAAGCTTTTGATCCTCCTTGTGTCGTTTTGGAAAAGATTGGATTATATTCTACCCTGCCAGTAAAATTACCTTTATCATCATATTCTTTTTTAAAGTAATTAATATCACAATTAGCAGCTTCATTCCCACGCCATGCTTATTCGAACGAACATAAATGAAAAAACTTTTTTTGTAACCCATCAGGATTATCTTCAGAATAGCTTCTTACCATGGATCAATTTTGATGTTAAATTCTAGAAAATATTTTTCCTGAACCATTTGAGCAGTCGTATTCCAAAGTGTTTTCACACTATAGCTTCAGTATAATCAGTTCCATCTATTTTTTTCATTTTAATACCATAATCTTCAAGAATTTTTGCTATAATTTGTTCAGAAGTATCCTTTTCTAACGTATAATTACGTGCGTTCCCACGCAGACTTTTTTGTCTTCATTGTATTTCGCGGTATACTTTGATTAATTGTACTCTCTATTTCATTTATTGAATTATTTCCAAATCTTGTTTTATTCATGTTAATAGTTATCAATTTACTCTAGTGAAATAGTCTTGGAAAAATTACATTCGATCATTTTCATATCTTGTTAAAAGACCCCTCCACCTTCTGTGTCGGGCTCTTTCTCCAAAATATGAAAATGAACTCATGCAGTTTTTAGGCAACACGATGTCATGCAAAATTATCGGTAATTTTAATGCATTTGTGCAATTACTTCCGAAAAGTACTTTTTCAAGAAGTTTTTCTGTAAAGCCCCTCTGCTCCCTCGTGGCTAAAACGACGTACTTAGAACAACAGTCCAAGATGACTGGAATCGGTACATGGACACTGGAAATGTCAACAGGCAGAAAACGGAAGACAAAAAGGTATTTGGAACTCCAGCAGCATCCAAGACATTTTCAGACGCGTGTGAAATTTATGGTATATCGTGTAAATTAGGCGATGTAGCCCTTTTCGCAGATGAATCGCTTTTGTCTACGATCTCCTCAACAGAGAGTATGAAGATGTAGAAACGAATGATTTGTCAACAGTGCAATTTGAGAATTTCTATGTAACCACCTGTGCAGTACATACAGAAAAGGAAGATTTAAACCCAATGTTCATGCAGTTTTTTTTCATTGAAAACCATTTAAATTCCATCAACTTTTTTTATATTAAATGTGTTTTCGATAACGTTGTGTTTTAGAACAATCTACTCAATTAAATTACATTCCGCTTTATGTATAAAATCAATGATAACATTATTTTTATCTGGAAAAAATTTTTATAACTTGCTTACTTGCGGTTCTATTTCTAATTATAGAAACAAAGGCCAACTTCCTGGGTCAGTATTGTCATCAAATTTTATTTATGTCAACAGCACCAATTTATAAAGAAAAGGAAACCGCGTTAATTAGATTTTTCCTTTTGATTAAAATCTAAACATTCCCCACACTATAGAATTACGATCACAGTTAGCCGAAATGTACATACTAGCAGAAGCAGTCACGTAGCTATAGCTTTTACATGGGGAGGGTTTTGGTTTTTTTCATCTGATAGGTTTAGAAGGGAAAAGCTTTATTGAAGGCGCCGCCTAAGGCAAAAAAAACGAAAGCCACGACCTAAAGCAATTTTTCAAGTTCAAGAAATAATGTTAAGTTTTTTTTAATTATTTGTTTGACTTGGCTACATCTAAAAGTATTTTTAAACATCGTTTTTCGTTTTGCCCCCTTCTGCTGAAATGGTTATAACCATGTATATATTTTTTTTAAAAGAGCCGTCCCTTCGCCGGCACCACCTCAGCCTCTTGGGTTTATTGTGGATTCTCCTAACATTCTGACTACAGCCTATTCAGCCAATCCGTTCCCTGTATTAGCTTATACAGGTTCTTTACTGGTTGGTTGTAGAAGTCTTCTGGAGTCATTTGGGGTCTTCCAATTAGTTTTTTAGTGAGTTTTTTAGTGGGCGTATTCTTCCAGAGTTTTATGGATTGTTCTTTTACCCACCCTTTTAACCATGACCTAGTGGAGCATCTGGGGATGCCCACAGATGGTTCGGGTCCGTTCATCAGTGTTGACGATCCTGCTCTTCCAAGTTCGTCAGCTTTTTCATTGCCAGCGATTCCTTTGTGACCTGGGACCCACTCCAGTGTTACACTGTTCCGAGTCGCCAGTCTTCTAAGTTCTTCGCCGCATTCCCATACCAGCCGAGATGTTACCTGTATATTAATTTGGAAACACCTATTTTAAAAAGTGATAGATGATTGAAAATTGAAGCTTTTATTAAAACAGAAAATCAATCTCACAAAAGTAAATTTAACCTCTTCAGCTAAATTATTCACAATTGTTGAGGAATCTATTTCTATTGCCACATCCCGATGAATACTCATATTGCGGCAGTATGCTCATAAAAAATTATTCTACCTTTATTGTATTTTCTATGGAGAGGGTTTGAACCCCCAAAACCCTCCCCTTATATACGTCACTGAGTAGAAGTTGAACTTTCCATAATTTTTTTACGAACCCTGTATATAATAAACCAATTTTTGACATGTCACCTATTACCTTGACCTTCTTTGTTTGGTATCACTTAGAATTTTTAATAAAATGCACTCAATCAGTCAATTTTTCATTAAAAAAATTATATGTCCTTCACCGCTTACTAGTAGACACTTCTAAAAGCGATGTTACATATTGTAATAAGTCAATATCCATGTATGAACTTCAGATAACATATTTTTTGGTGCTTATATAACTAACCAATGATATATTTTAACATAATTTGATGGACATGTCGGATGGTTAGCAGCTCGTTTTCAAACATTATTAATATTCTATGTGACAAATTGCCATGAGGAAGTTCTAAGATTGAATTCAAAATAATCAGATGGTTGTCAAGATAATGTCGACTCGGTTCAAAACAAGTGGATCTAGTGTTTATAGTTTGGCAAACCTACGCGGTATAAGGGGCGAGGAAACATGACTGATATGTGTCATAAACGTATCAATGGCGTAGGATTTATGCTTTTGTTTAATAATAAGGTATTTGTTAAAAACAAATTAAGTTAAAAATCGTACCTGAATGGATACGAAATAATTCAAAATCAAAACAAAATCAAAACAAATCATTGAATATAACTGGCTGGTATCTCAATTGCCGCAAAAGAACTGACCTTAAAAGGAATTTCTGGCAAAAACATAACAATCTGCACTGATAGTAGACAAGCACTATTAGCATTGAACAGACAACGTGTGTTATATCGGGGCTAGTACTAGAGTGCCACCATGATTTAGCTGACGCCTCGGCAGATAACAATATTATCCTGAGGTGGGTTAAAGGGCACGGCAGGAGTAAAGGTAATCGCAATGCCGATTCTTTAGCCAGGGAAGCGGCTGGACTAAGAATTTTAGGACCCAGTGACACCTACGGCCTAACGACTTCGACAATTGCGGAACTAGCTAAACGTTACACCCATGGTCAATCCCTTAAGAGATGGGATGGAATCAAAGGATACAGATACAAAGGATATAGTCTTGCTAGGATTACCCTGGGCGACCCTGGGAAGCTGGCGCCGAAGAAATATTTGACGATGACCGGATGACCAGGAAAAACCTACGTTTAACAGTAGGATTTCTGACTGCCCACTGTCAACTAAAGAAATACCTCCATATATGGGGCTAGTGGACACACCTATATGCAGGATGTGCGAACAGGAACATGAAACTGTCAGGCATGTCTTATGCGAGTGTCCGGAGTTATCGTCCATAAGAGAGTGTATGTTCGGTGAGTCTTGCCTACACCTGCCGATATAAAGGGGATGTCTCCTCTTCTAGTGACCTGTCCAACTTCCTGAGGACAGGATGGACGATGACCTAGGAGGACAACTCATCCTCCTCCTACATAAAATTATAGGACACGACATACGTTGTCCTGTTGATTCAACATTAAATCACATGAACATTGCTTTTCACATTATCTATCGGCTATATTGTTTCTTGTCTTAATTGTGAATTAAATTACCCTCTTCCAATTGAACTGGATTGCAGCGCCATCTATCGGGAATAATTGTGAATATAAACCATCCAGTTACTTCCTCAAACCCACACATAAAATATCATCAAAATCGACCCATTAGTTTGATTGCATTGCCACCTACCGGGATCAATTGGGAATATAAATATTTTCCGAACCTGTGATTAGGGGAATTTTTAAGGAATAAAATTTTTTAGCACATGATTTTATTTTTAGGAAAACACTATATTAGAAAAGTGTACTAGTAAAATATGGGGAGATGGATTAAGGTGATTTTTTGCCTCCACGGCACTGTTTATTAAATTTCTGTTTTATAATTTTTATTTAAATTCCGAAATAATTAATAGACTAGACATGTTTTCGCGTTGTCCGAATAAAATAATAAAATAAAATAGAAACGACGAAATGGAAAATGCCATATCGACTTTATGGTAATTTTATGAATCAATTTTTTTTCTAAAATATACTAGAAAATAACGGCATTTCTAATATGAACCGAGAAATTATTATACAGGTAGTTCTGGTATAAATTTATAGACGTTTTGAATAATAATGTAAAGGTTTTTAATTAAATATTTAACGGATTATTATAAACATAAAATGACCGTTTATTAAAATTTTAAATTCGACCACACATTCTGGCAAGGTTTGCTTGGAGATTTAAATTTCATTTGTGTTGGTTGGAAATGAGAAAGTGTAGCGGAAATGTCTCACAAATTATTAGTTGAGTAGATAAATTCCAATTTTGTTGCTTCATGCGAAATACAGAGATATGAAACATTTTAAACACTGCTCCAATAAAATTTTCACATGCCAGCTTGTTGAATTCATCTGCAAATATATTTTCAAGCTGCATTACATATTCAACAAAATTTTCGCAAGGTACAGTAGAACAGATATCTAGTGACAAGGCGGCGCTTCCAGTACGTAGAGAAAGAAAGTATTCGGCATACAAGGATGGAACTTACCCGAGCAACGCTTAATAATCGCTCACTATAGTCTATATAGAAAGGACAAGGAGTAATAAATCATTCATT
>CAJUYG010000107.1:455210-476509 GCA_910591675.1 Galerucella calmariensis | reverse complement strand
ATTAGGGTTTATTACTCCTCGTACTTTTTGTACATACTATAGATATTAAAATGTTCACAATGTTGTTAATAATATGTGGATGATCAAAGAAATATTGGATATGTTTGAATATGATATTTAGAAAAATGAGTTTCAAATAATTGACACAAAAATTTAATGCCTATAAGGGAATGATTTGTAAGATTGAAAAAGGATTTTATTAAATAAAACTTTATAACAATACAACTGCTATGTATGTTCTGTATCATCCTAGTATCTTCAATCTAAGAGAACCCACATCTGGTGAATTTCAGGTGTTCACTGAGTTGTCACGTTGCGAAGACTCAAATATACCTAAATAAATGTTTTGGATTGTTTTCCAATATCATTTTGTCACATCTCCATTAATGGGTCTTATCTGATAAATATAATATGCTAGAAATATTAAATATAAAAGATTTTTGGTAAGGTATGATAAAAAAGTTTTATAAAAAAATATCCTTCATAAAAAGCTCTGCATGACTTGTAGATCCATAATCAGGTCAAAATGTTTCAAACATCGTATAGAATAGAAGGAAAACAAAAATAATATTTACCAAACAATAGATAATTATGATGTCATTACAATAAAATTACAATAATTAAAATCCTACTTGGAAAACTTAATTACTGGTAAGTATTTAACGTTTAAACATACATATTTAAACAAGGCTATAATTATATGATTCTTACTATCATTTTAATATTTTAAATTATTTTTCCATATAACAGTACACTCGACAAAATTATTCTCCTTAATTTAAAAAGTTGGATTTGTTTTTGTGATAAATTTAACTCATTTTTAAGTATCTAAATTTTACCAAATACGGATCTGTTATTACTGAATCCTTAAGCTGAGTCAACGAAATATTGTCAAACGTTCTTTACCTCTAAACCCCAAAAGACATATGTCTATTGTTCGGTTGGAATCTAAAAATTGCGTCGGTTACGCTCTTGAGAATGACAATATATATATCTTTTCAATCCAATCTTCCTCTTTTAAAGTTTATCCATATTATATCAATAAAAATTAACATTAAATTGCTACCACTACAAAGTAAGTAAACGCATTTAAAATAATAGAAATCGAGGCATCTTAATTCGTTGGTTAATTGGGAAGCTAACTGGTTAAATAAATTACAATCTAGATCTATTTTTAGACATCGTTTTAAATACACAAACAAAACTATGTTTGTTGTACACGGTCGGTATGCGTGGTTTGCATTTTATGCACTTGACATCTTGTTTTATTTTCTATAGCACGTAAAACCGTTGAAATTTTAAGATTATTAGGAGAGTTAATTTATTTGGAATAAAGTTTTAATATTCAAAAAATAAATAAAATATAAAACATTTCTTAAATGAATATGGAGTTAAGCCCACAAATAGTGAATATTCAACACCATTAACATATACAGGGTGTTGCGATATTCGACCGACAAACTCATAAATTTTGATATGGAAAAATGGACTTCTTTGGAAGAAATATCTAGTTATAGGAAGGAAAAGGTATGTAGGAACCAGAAAAGGGTTTAGGTTAGGTTAGTCTTCTGCTGACATTCGACTGAAATGTTGTAATTTACTAGTAGTAGTTCAGAAATGTTGTAATTTACTAGTAGTAGTTCAGTGGTCACAATATCGTCGTTCAAATTCAGGATTCAATTCGACGAACACAACAAATAATGTTTTTTTTTTGGGGGGGGTACAGTCTTTTTGGTCAAGGTAATAAAAAAATTATATTGTAGAGAACCATAAATAACATAATTACCCCCATATCTACGCCCTTGTCTTCCCATTTCTACATTAAAATGAAAAAAAACCAAACAAATAACGATATTAATAACTTTTGTAAATCCTGGTAGAATATTTCTGTTTAAACTCAAGTTGAAAGTGACAAAAATGTTCAAGCCGAGCATGAAGGAATGATCACTTTTGTACATAATTATAAAATTAAAAGTGGAATGGAGGTTATTTTAAAAATTGGTGCCACATTCAGACACACAAGCGACTTATGTTTATCTTTTGTCCTTTGCTTGTATTTTGTTTTGCACAAAAACTCACAAAAACCGCAAATTTTTTTTTATATCAAAACAGTATTTATTTTTAAATTAAATAAAACGATTTAAAAGAATGCAACAGCATTTATAGACGGATTTAACAAGAAAAAAAAGCTCAACCTTCAATATTATGTATATTATTGTTGAGAACAAAAATTCTACTGGCGCCGAGATAAACAGATCCGTATTGTAACATTTATATTAACCCAAAAAATAATCAAAATAATGTTCAGCAATAAAATCTTTCGTTGAAAAACTGTTTGGATTTCAGGTAATTGTTTTGTAAAATATTGTGTGTTAAGCCTGGTCCAGACACAACGTCTTATCGAACTATAAAATGTTAATGCAAAACGTTCGACAAAAAGTACAAAAGATATCGCGTCCATACCATACGTCCATACGTTTCCAATTAATCGGTCAAATTTTAGTTTCGAAACATTTTCGGTAACTGTCTCCTTGTTTGCTGCTTTATCAATTTCCTTGTAAGTAAATAGGCTATGGGGCTTCTGCCTATTGGTGGAGGCGCCAACATGGGAATCTCCATAAGGAAATGGCGGGAAAAGCTAAAGTCCAAATAAGCGAAATTGACGCTAAAAGTGGTGGTGCGCCTGCGCGGAGTAGCTGGGCTAATCGAAACACTCCATACGGGGGTAAATCACGTGCACCTGTGCTGGGCCAATCACAACGCTCCATACGTCACGCCAAATGTCAAACGTTAAACGCCACAAGTCAAACGTCACGTTATCACATCAAACGTCACGCTGTCACGTCAAACTTCACGTTATCACGTCAAACGTCACGTTGTCACGTCAAACTTCACGCTGTCACGTCAAATGTCACAAGTCAAAGGTCACGTCAAACGTCACTCTGTCAATCGCCACTCCGTCAAACATCACGTCAAACGTCACTCCATCAAACGTCACGTTGTCACATTAAACGTCACGTTTGACAGAGCGGCGATTGACAGAGCGGCGATTGACAGAGTCACGTTTGACGTGACCTTTGACTTGTGACATTTGACGTGACAGCGTGATGTTTGACGTGATAACGTGAAGTTTGACGTGACAACGTGGCGTTTGACGCGATAACGTGAAGTATGACGTGACAGCGTGACGTTTGATGTGATAACGTGACGTTTGACTTGTGACGTTTAACGTTTGACATTTGGCGTGACGTATGGAGCGTTGTGATTGGCCCAGCACAGGCGCACGTGATTTACCCCCGTATGAAGCGTTATGATTAGCCCAGCTACTCCGCGCAGGCGCACCACCACTTTTAGCGTCAATTTCGCTAATTTGGACCTTTCCCGCCATTTCCTTATGGAGATTCCCATGTTAGCGCCTCCACCAATAGGCAGAAGCCCCATAGCCTATTTACTCTTGTATTTTTCAATCACTATTTCATATGCCTGTGACTTCTTATTTCGATCACTATACTTGGACCTTTTAACTTGCCACAAGCAAGGAAAACTACGAGTTCAATAAATTCTTTTAAAAATTCTCGGGAGCACTGACGAAGATCTGACAAATTGCTTTTAAATTTTCAATTGCAAAATAGTTGCCAATACGTACACAGAAAGCAAAAAGCAGTGCAATACGTTCTACGGAAATATACTGAAACAATTTCCAATAAAACGAAAGTTTGTCCACACGCTCCAACTTGTCGATTCAATTTTCATAAAATGATGCCTCGCACTTCAAATTTTCGACTTATCGTACGTTTTGTGGTCCACACGCACCGTTTTAGTTGATACGACTTGTCTGATTTGATAAGTCGTTCGATAAGACGTTGGGTCTAAAACAGGCCTTAGTTCATTAGATTCGGAATTATGTCTTTAAAAAAAAGTAGCAAGAAGTCAATCATTTATCGTTAATTCGTTTTTTTTATTGAAAATTTCCTCCTCTTTATGAGTATATTTTTTTTAATTTTATATTTTGAGATATTGGCGAAAAATCGAATACCTTTTCTTTATATTTCTATTTGTTCATAACTTTTTAGATTTTGTATGTGCTAATTAATAAACGCTCTCTATATATTTCTAGATATTCCGAATATATTATACAAATATTTTCATCAGCAGTATCTCTATTTTCCACAATTTTCAACTTGACCTTAAAACAAATTTTTATTACATAAATTAAATTTTCCTCGTTAGAATTGCGTTCCAACACGAATCGCTAACGGTTATGTATTATTTGATTTGTATTAAAACCACAAAACGAACAGCTAAAACAACTAAACCGAAATCTAAAATGTTTGCTCAGGTTAAAATATCCGATATGAATTTTGTTGCGAATTTAATTTTTGAAATGTTGCCAAAGTATGTTTGTGAGAGAGAAAACCGTCAAAGAAAGTGTTTATTCTAAAAAGGAAAACGCGATAAAATGTTCATAATGTTTAGGTGTTGGAATCTCAAGAATTTAATATAATTGTAAATTATTAAGTGACAATGGCTATGAATTTAAGTGGCTGTATTACATCTGAATTAATTATTTCATTAATAAAATAGTAATAGCAAATACTTTCAGCCTCAGTGTCGTACTGTTTACAGTTTTTTTTTTAATAAATTGATTTTATTCAAAAAATACTTAGTAATTTTTCAAAACGCTGAAAGAATAATGCCCGGACAAGTATTATAGCAGGCAGGGACGTATATAAGGGGGGGTTTGGGGGTTCAAACCCTCCCCATAGAAAATACAATAAAGGTACAATAATTTTTTATTAGCATACTGCCGCAATATGAGTACCTATTCATCGGGATGTGGCAGTAGAAATAGATTTCTCAACAATTGTGAATAATTTAGCTGAAGAGGTTAAATTTACTTTTGTGATTGATTTTCTGTTGAAATAAAAGCTTCAATTTTCAATCATCTATCACTTTTTAAAGTAGGTGCTCCCAAATTAATATACAGGTAACCTCTCGACTGGTATGGGAATGCGGCGAAGAACTTAGAAGATTGGTGACTCGGAACAGTGTAACACTGAAAAAGCTGACGAACTGGCAAGAGCAGGATCGTCAACACTGATGAACGGACATCTGTATGAGCTAATACAGGGAACGGATTGGCTGAATAAGCTGTAGTCAGAATGTTAGGGGAATCCACAATAAGACCAAGAGGCTGAGATGGTGCCGGCGAAGGGACGGCTCCTTTAAAAAAATATATACATTGTTATAACCATTTCAGCAGAAGGGGGCAAAACGAAAAACGATGTTTAAAAATACTTCTAGATGAAGCCAAGTCAAACAAATAATTAAGAAAAAACTTAACATTATTTCTTGAGCTTGAAAAATTGCTTTAGGTCGTGGAACTCGATTTTTTTGCCTTAGGCGGCGCCTTCAATAAAGCTTTCCCCTTCTAAACCTATCAGATGAAAAAAACCAAAACCCTCCCCATCGAAAAGCTGTAGCTACGTGACTGATAGCAGGATAGGTTAACTACATGCGGAATCAGTTTAGAAAGTTTTTATAGACATAATTATCTTAAGGAAATCAGTTACTTAGGCCGATGAAAAATTTGAGTACAAATATTATCACCTTATTAGCATACTTTTTAAAATAAGAAATTGTTTATGACAGATAAGGATAGACAGTTGACGATACAGTATACCAGTCGCGCGAAATTTGAAATAAATAATTATATTCTACAATATTTCGATATAATAATATTATGGATAAACAATTTTTTACATTCGAATATAAACAAGAATCCAGAATGAAAATAGTGGGCAGTAATCTGGCACGCCTCAGATAATGGAAAACAATAAAACTGCAGTTTGTTATGTATCGCCAGGAATTGTATTTGTTCGCGGAGTTGTCATGAGTAATAAAATTTCAGTAGTTACCATATTTTTATTATTTTCATTTTTTTATTGATTTTTTTCATGCTCTACAACACTACAAGGTAAGAGTTGACAATTGTACTTAAATTTTATTGGTCGCTGTCATTTTTACAATTCTGATGTCTTGTTTCTTTCTTTTAAAGGATTTTTTATGCTTTCGTTCAATCCCTCAAGTCGAGCGTTGTCATATGTAGATAAATTTCATTTAGTACTCGAATTTTAAGGTTCATTATTCTCATTTATTTTTGAAAATGTTTTGTACCTCGTCTTAGGAAGATAGAAATAGGACAGTCTAGAGCTTGAGAAAATTATAAAAAGGAAAACTGGGAGCTCATAATAAAAAAAATATGCAAATTCTCCCTAACTGACAAAAAAGTTACTGATTAAATTGATTAAGGTAAAAATATTAAAACATCGTATTCTTTTCTAGTCAATTAAAATAATGATTCAATAAACTGGATTTTTAATTTAGATTTGGCAACGTCGGTACCACCTAGTAATCGACTTAATTAAATTACATTTAATTGTTTGTTTTGCTGTTTGTTCGCGTTGGCTTAAGTTTATTTTTAGCCGTTACCTGTTTTTTTAATAATACAGATACAAATATAAATTCGGCTCGACCAGGTAGAGAAGACACCGATTATGATTGTAAAATAATAACATATGATGTCATTGTTATTCGTTCTTTTTTGCTACTTCATTTCTTTTCAGGCATATTTTTCGCAACTCGATCTAGATCAGATAAGAGGCCAAAATGTTGAACGACATGTAGTCTAGGAGGAATCGGAGCATGAGTACGAAAAATCTCAAATTTGGGTACTTTAGACCCATGAAAAATACAGGGTGTTTTCAAATGATACCTACAACGTTTGCATGTAGATACCTCACGTAAAATTGGACAAAATGATATAAGGATTGAGGGGTCCAGCCTCTTTACTTTTCGAATTACAGGGTGTTAAAGTTTTGAAAAATTGAATGTTTTAATTCGATAACTTTGGAATGGATGAATGAATTGATTTGACATTTGGCAGGTTCTTTTTAAATGTGAAAGGGCATATTTTGATGGAAAAATATTTTTCAATTTTTGATCCAGTGGTGTACTAACAATTCCTTGCCCCATGGCAACATGCATTTATATCATCAATTTGAAGAGGAGCGCATAAAAAAATTGAGGTGGAAAGTGTTTTTATAATTATCAACATTGGAACAGTTGGTGGGAGTAAACATGAAAAAAAATGACTAGATTAGATTGATGTCAATTCTGAAGTTATTGATGAATACAAATTAACGTTAATTAGATTTTAATTGCTCTCAGCAAACGTTGTCACTGCATTAACAAAGTAAACACTTCAGTAGTTGTTGCACTCGACGTAGATTGTATATTTATTACAAAAACATGGAGATATCCTTAATTTGATACAAATTAAATTTTCAGTTCTCCACTCTGGTATACTGTAGGTAGTGTTTTTAGATGGTATTTCACCACTTTATTTACTGGCTACTGATACTAGTTTCACCAAAAATTATTCGCTCAATTGCAGAAGTTAAAGCACCTGAATAGAAACTGATGGATGTCCAAACGCTATTTAGAAATAATGTTGCTATTATAGTAATTCTAAAATAGACACCTGTGGATTAACTAATCTCCGAGCGGCTTTTAAAACCTACAACTTGTCACAATCGATGCCATAAAGTGTGCAAAATATGGTATAGATACACGTCATGGCGCGCCAGCTCAATAACCGGTTTGAATTATTGTTTGTGTGTTATGTTAAGACTTTGTGTACACAAAGGTTGAGCTTGGGTAAAGCTGTTGTACTTTAATGACGATTTCAGTATTTATACGTTTTGTCTACGAAGGGCTGTTAGTCATAAATTTGAAGTTAGAAAGTTATATACAGAGTAATAGTATAAACCACTAGGCCAAATAGGCCATGGCTTAAGGTGCCACGAACGAAATAGGTGTCGAGCCCTTTTTTCTTGCACTAGATAAAAAATATTTTGATAATTAAAAAGTTTAAAATCGTGAGCAATTCTAGGGATCAGGATAATAGTAAGGATTTTTTAAATGATGGAAAAAAGGCCGGTGATAAAATGTACCTTTTTTAAACACAAGATTTTTTACTGAGATAATATTGAAAATGAAATCCCCATTTTTTATTTTATCTACCAAGTACCAATATTTTAATATAATTATACAGTGTGGAAACCACTTATGGAATAAAATTCTTTGTCATTATTTTAGAAAATTATAAAAAATGCCGAGACACGTCAACTTTTGAATTGAGTTGTGCGTTATGTAAACATAAATGTAAATGTACAGGGTGATTCACGCAAGTATGCCATAGTCGGTGTTTTTTTTAATGAAATACCCTGTATATTTGCATATTTTTTAAATCCTCTTAATGAACCGATTCCAACAAACTAAATAATGTACATATAGTCAATTATGAATTATACAGAGTGAAATTTTAAAATTAATAATTTATTACACTTGAAATATTAGTACTTTTTTAAATTAGCTAAATATAGATTTATCAAAAATCTAAACTAACTAATTATTGGGCAAATTTGTATATTAAACAAAACCTGCTATGCCCATGAATTTTATTATAAATACCTAAAAATTGCCTAAAAACGCCAATAATTATACAAAATCTGTAAATAATGTGGATTGTTTTCTATTCTGTCAGTTGTTGATGTGTTGACAGTTTATACTGAAAAAGTAAAATCTTTGTCAAACACTCTTTCCTTGTCGACATAACAATGAAATATTTAATTGAGACTCACCGAATTGAGATTTTAATGATGATCGGGTACGGGGATAACTGCAGAAGTCAAGTTAAATCTTTTCCAATAAATGGATTGGACGAAGAGGTACTATTGAGTGGCCAGCTAGATCGCCAGACCTTACGCCGTTAGACATTTTTCTGTGGGGTTATCTCAAGAACAAAGTATATGCAACACAACCAACTAGCATTGTAGACCTCAAAGACAGGATAACTACAGAAATATGGAATATTTCACCTCAAACTTTAAACAAAGTTAAGGAGGAGTTCTATAGGAGACTGTGCTATTGCTAACAACTAGGTGAAGAACATTTTGAGCATTTATTTTAATGTATTAAAATCAAATACATCAGGTATTTTATGTATGTGTTTAATAATTAAATAATTATTTCACCCCGTATAATTCATAATTGACCATACATTATTTAGTTTGTTGGAATCGGTTCATTAAGAGGATTTCAAAAATATGCAAATATACAGGGTGTTTCATTTAAAAAAAACAACACTGACTATGACATACTTGCGTGAATCACCCTGTACATTTAAATTTATGTTTACATAACGCACAACTCAATTCAAAAGTTGACGTGTCTCGGCATTTTTTATAATTTTCTAAAATAATGACATAACGAATTTTATTCCATAAGTGGTTTCCACACTGTATGTAAATACGCTGTGTGTTTTGGTCTTAAATCAATCATGGTCTAGTTAAAACGGAATATCTTGGAATGAAGTATATCAAGTACTCCTCAATAAAAGTATATTTAGCTTTTTTCATAACACAATCTGCTACAGGCTTCTGTAGGTATAATTTGTATGACTCTAAACTATAGTGTTATACAGTACTAAATGATATTGGAAAGCTGATATTTGTTATAAACTTTCCATTGTTTAACATTTTATGGAAAATTCAAATCAAAATGTCAGCTAATCACGGAAAATTTCAATTTCAAATTGTACATTCACCGAAATTGTAAAATTAACAATTTATTTGTTCGATGGAATTGAGTTAATTGCAAAAGCGTTTCCATTAGTGTTTTTAGTCTCTATACAATTAAAGATAATTAGGCTTTTAGTCGACATAACTTTGTTTTTAGACACATCTGGATAAAATGTAATGAACTGTTCATTTTCAAAACATTCAACTTCCAACGATTTTATATCGTTTTGTAAATAAACGTTATAAAATAATATAATTTCCATGAGAAAAACGAGTTTCGGTAATGAAATATGGCGTTACTTCAGGCAGTTTATTAGAATAATAAGTATAATCATAATCATACTTGTTATGAGTAAATTATATAGGAATCCCATAAGTTCTTGGTTGTAGAACTTTGTACAAAGGCTTTTTACAACATAATTCAGAATTTCAGACAGATAATAATAAAAAAAGGTATCCATATACTCCGAACTTGAGTATTGCAATGTTTTTCTTATTTATTTAAACAGTTTTTTACCGTGGGATAAAATTATACGGTCACTATGGCTAATTACTATTGATTTATTGAAGAAACACTTACACACTATAATAAACTTAATTTATATACACACTACTTAATGTCTACTAATTTATTTACACTCGGTATAATAATTGTCCTAATTTATCTTCAACACTATTTATATTCACTATCTGTTCACTCACTGTATACTGAAACTGTTTTCCGGTTCACTGTATACTGAACAATTCCCCGACTCACTCGAAACCCGCGTATATATAGTACTTTGCAGCTCTAGAACATTCTTGAATATACCACCTCTGCGTATACTTTATAATTCGAGAACATTCGTGAATGAAACATTGTATTGCCTTGTACTCTTCGAGAATATTACCTGCGAAAGAGCCTTTCTAGAAAGGTCGTATTCATAGTTTGCGACAGGACCGGCTACAGAATCAGTGAGTTCGTAACAGTATGTAGATTTTTTTGTGAGTTTTGGAAGCCGTTCTGATGCCGGGAGCACTGAGCCCTATTGGCTTATTGTACTATACTCCCACATTTAGTTCACCCATCCAGTTATCCCCAGTAGACGATATAGGTCAATTGGATGTGTGCCATATACTTCAGATGTCACATTGGCTTATCCGGCCAGTGCCTCACAGTCAGATACGGTCTCGGTCTCCATGCCACAAAGTCTGCAGCTGAGGTCCCCGTTATATAACCCTATTTTATGCAGGTGATCTTTTACCGGGGTATGATCCGTTAGATAACCTGTAATAATTCTTAGCTTATTCCTACTGATAATCAGTAGTTCTTCGGCCCGTTTTACACATGTGTCACTTATGAAGGTTTTAGTGTGTACCTGCTTTGGAGTGTTTCTCCATTGAAGTTTATGTTGGCTTTGTACCCATTTTTGTATTTGCCCTCGGACTACCTTCTTTGTGGTCACAAGAGCTGGTTCTGGTCCAACTTGCTGAACCTCTTCTCGCCAGTTCATCAGCTTGTTCCTTTCCAGAAATACCGTTATGTCCCGGCTCCCACACTAATCTTACTTTAATGTGGTCTGCTAGTTCATTTAGTTCTTTCTGGTACTCTTCTACCAGTCTGGATGTTACCTTCTATTTCAAGCAAGAAAGAAAATTTTTTTTCGATTTTTTATAACGCTTTTAAATATTACACGATACCAAAATAGAAAAAAAAAATTTTAGTATTTTCAAATATTTTGCTGTTTTTGTTATTTTTTTAGTTCAAGAAAAAAAATATAGCGGTAGTTAGAATTTGTTTATAACAAATTGCCAAGTTAACAACAATGAAATTATTGATAAAATTTTTTTTTATGCCAATTATGATTTTCAAAGCGAAAATCATTCCTCAACTAATTATTTAAACAATCGAAATATAAAAAAAACGGTTATAAACAATAAAAAAATTTATTTAAGAAAAAAAAATATTTCTTAAAAATCATTATTTTTCCAAGACAACATAATGGTGACTTGTCTATTTGTTTATAAACAATTTCTTAACAAATGATGTAAAAAAATTATTCTAATGATTCTTAATGCCATTGTTGGATACGAAAACAGCAATAATATAACATTTGTTTGGAAAAAATTTTTCAATAACATTTCTTGGACTTTTCATTTTTTGTTAACTTTAAAAAATTATTAATAACAAAATAATTAACTTTAATAAACTTTTATCGCGGTATCTTGTTAAGTATATATATATAAGAAGAGCTCCACAAAGCCAAATATTTTTAGGTTTATTATTTAAACTTTTATGTCGACATTTATGAAAACGGAGATAGGAAAAAAATTCGTTAATCAACAATTGCATAATTTTTTGAAAAATTGATTTAAAATTTTTTTTCCAACGGCATAAATTCTTTCAAGTATCTGGATGATACCATCATTTATTTAAATTTTTAAATTCATATTTGTTACTATAAAAAAATAATTTTCTGTTGTACGCCGTGCTTAGCGGCAGAGCACCCATGCCGTAATCGCTGCGCGGAGCCCTATTTTCAGCATTAAATTAAAACTATTAATAATAGAGGTAGAGTTCCGGGAGCTGGACCTTTTTTTTCGGAAATTTCCTCCTCTTTAAGGACCTTTTTTCCAAATATCGTAAATATTAATAGTTTACGAGTTATTAACAAAAACCTAAATACCTCTTTTTTTCATCTTATTTTGTTAATAACAATTGCAATTTTTTACGTGCAGTAAAATTTTCAAAACACATTCCGAATCCAATGAGCTCGGCGGCCTCGAATTGCGGACCGATTACCTGATTTTAATAATTCCGTACTCGAACTGCGGACCAAACCAAGAAGACCCCTCTTTTAAAAACCATGAATTGCGGACTAAGCCTTCCTCACAAATACGTACATCAAATTGCTATACACTCAAATCTATTACGGAAAATGAGGATGCAGCCTTCCTCACAAATACGTACATCAAACTACTACATACTCAAACCTATTACGTAAAACGAGGATGCAGCCTTCCTCACAAATACGTACATCAAACTACTACACACTCAAATCTATCATAGAAAACAAGGATGCAGCCCTTCTCTTTCGACTTGGTCCGCAATTCATGGGTCATTAAAAACACATGACAAATTTTGAAAATCATTTATGGTTTTTGGTCCGCAGTTCATGTACGCCCAATGAGCTATTGCTCATATTTTTAGGAGCTTTATCTCTATTTTTCACGGTTTTCAACTTGTAGACTGGACTACCTCGGAGGAAACAGTCTGCTTGTGGCTTGCCAGTCTTTTCTGTAGTATGAAGTATGGAGTATGTAAATACTGTGTATATTTTTTTTCTTTTCGTGTTCCAATTTTATTATCATCATAACCGCTCATAACTCTCGTGGTTTAACGTTAACATTAAGCAATTAGAAAAAAAAATCACTCAATTTAAACGTCGTAGAGCTGTGTAATTTAAATAAAACGATTGTAAATTGATTATTTAGATATCAAATCGAGTTACGTTCATTAAAGTCAACTAGTAGCTGACCGACAAAAGTTTAAAGGTCAACGCAGTTTATGGCTTATCAATTATATTATTCATTTTTAATGGTCTCATCAATGTAGAAGCAATAGCTATATACATTCAATTTGAAATATTATGGAGCCTTCATGTCTACGATGAGAATTTTATATTTTATTATACGGCGTTGTAAAAGTTAATTTGAACTAGACGAAATTGCTGTACAATGATTTATTTATAAACTTTTAATACTCAGCTGGATGCAGAGTCAACGAAATATTGTGAAACAGTATACAGATCTCGAAAAGTCTATTCGAGCCATACGATTTACACAAGTACAACAAGGAAAATATGAGCAAAAATACTTGGAAGAGAGAGAAGAATAATTGTTCGCAATCAGCGTTGGGAGTGTCTTCAATTCCAGCTACCAATCTGATATGAAAGCAGCGTTGCCAGTTTAAAATGTTTGATACTTTCTAAGGAATAATTATCTTATTTTGCATTTAACTTTCAATACGGAATAACGATGTATTTATTGGGAGAAATTCGAGATTGGTAATACTATTGACTTTTAAAGAATAAGTGATATCAATACAGATAAGAATCAAATAATATACAGATGGTTCAAAAATGAAAGAAGGCTCAGGATGTGGAGTTTACTCGAGAGTACTAAGCCTAAATATTAAGTGGGGAATGGGAAACAATACCAGCGTTGTTCAAACAGAACTGGCTGGTATCTCAATTGCCAAAAAAGAACTAACCAGAAGAGGAATTTCTGGAAAAAACATAATAATCTGCATTAGTTGATTTAACCAACTTTCCGTCAAATCTTTTGAAGGTACTTAATTATTAAAATTTAAATCTTAAAGAAGCTTCAATAATCTTGAAGAGAAAGGTCAGATAAAAACATTTTTGATGTTTTGAAAATGTTTCTTTCAAGTAGACCGCCCTTTACATATAAATCAAATAATTCGGCAATAGCCTTGAGTAAAACGCTGTCTGTTAATAAGTTCCAATTAAAATAGCAATTAATAATGATCTAATTGATCGAGATAATTGTAATACTTGTAATGTAACCAGACCGGTATTATTCGGTCGAATAAGGAGATTTCAAGTCGTAAATTTAAAATGCTGCCATTGAAATATTCAATCGATGTATTGTGTGCATTTGTATTCCATTATAGCGAATTGTACATCATAAAACTGTGTTTTTTGCAATCGCTGTAGGTATAGAGAAACGGAAGTAATCAATTTTGACAAAAAAAAAGTGCAAGTAGATCAGCAACGCCGTAACGGGGATAGAAGTGAGCGTTCGTCGAAAGGGGGCTATTGGAAATGAACTAATAAAGTTTCTGGTTTAGTGATCGAACGTCGGATATACAGATTGCGAAAAGTCTATTGGAGCCATGCGATTTACACAAGTGCGACAAGGAAAATATGAGAAAAATTACTTGAAAGAGAGAGTAGAATCATTGTGCTCAGTCGGCTGTTGCCAAATGTACTTATCTGTAAAAGTTATTCCCAATTTTTGGCGGCAACAATGTTAAATACCAATAATTGTTAAATCGAAAGCAGTGTATAGATTTTATATTAATTGCAGATTGTAATTTGTCCATTTATTTTCTTGAACTATATTATTTTATTCTTATTTGTGTTGATCTCACTTATTTTTAAAAGGTCAATAATATTATCAATCTCGAATTTCTTACAATAAATACGGCGTTATCCCGTATTAAAAGTTGAATGCAAAATTAGATAATTATTCCTTAAAAAGTACCAAACAACGGCAATGGCAGACTTTTAGCGATCTGTACGATAATGTCCTTTTGGCATTAGTTTTTACCATATTTTTTAAGTAATTGTAAAATATTTCGTCAATTTCAATTACAACTCTGACATATCCTGTTAGTTGGGGTTTATTACATTCCAATAGGTACTTGTTGAAATAAACTAATGTCAATTTCCACAACCCCCTTTCGACGTACATTCTCTTCTTTCCCAATATTAACTTTGTTTATCTACTTGTGCAGTTTTTTCATTAATACCACAAGAGTGAAAATTTTGTTGGCAAAATTTTTCGATTGTCATGAAAGTTTGTTGCTTGGCAATTTTGCAAATGACATTTTTAACAATACCACGAGCCGTTAGGCGAGTGGTTTTGGATTAAATGTCATGAGCAAAATTACCTAAAAGCAACAAACTTGAATACAAGAGAAAAATTTTACCTTACAAAATTTTTAATTGAGTGGTATTCGACATGACTATTTCACGAGAAAAAAACTAAAAAATCATATGTTTAAACGTTTTATTTATTGCAAACTTCAATTATACAAAGCCAAAAAAATAATAACATTATGAATAAAAAATTACTTATTTATGTAAAAAGTACAATTATTATAATTTTACGTTGAAGCATTATTTTGGGGATTGTTTTGGATCATAACCTGTGATGAATTTATGTTAGAAACTGAGGATTCCTTTTCTTTATTTTTATTTTCTCGAAGGTTCTCTATAAGTTGGAAATGGTGTTCTTCATTTAATTGTAAATATGGTTTCAAAGAATGGGCAGAAAAATGTCCTGTAAGCTTAATTACTTCTTGTTCACCAACTCCTTCTTTTGCTAATGCAGATATTGCAGAAGATCTATGTGAATGATTGGTTATTTTTATTTTTTTTGTGTCTATACCAATTGATTCTGCCGATATTTTCGTCCACTTTGAAATTGTATTAATTCCCAATGGTGAATTTTTGTACCATATTCCTTTCTCCCAATTTGGATGTACTGTTAAAATAATCTTGTTGTTGTTAGATAAGGACTGGATTCTCTTTTTTCAATAATTTTTAAGCTTCAGCCTGAAGCTTTTTACGTTTTGTATCCCTGGCCAATCTAGCAAATTTGGTAATATCTTTAAATGGATCAATTTTGATGTTAAATGAACCATTTGAGCAGTCGTATTCCAAATTGTTTTCACACTAGCTTCAGTATAATCAGTTCCATCTCTTTTTTCATGTTAAAACCATAATCTTCAAGAATTTTTGCTAAAACTTGTTCAGAAGCATCCTTTTCTAACGTATAATTACGTGCGTCCAGAAACATTCTAAACTGTTCCCACGCAGACTTTTTTGTCTTCATTGTATTTCGCGGTATAAACTCTATTTCATTTATTGAATTATTTCCAAATCTTGTATTATTCATGTTAATAATACTTATTTAAATTTTTTAAACAGTTTTAATAATTTTTAGACAGTTAAATAAATAAATAAACAACTTTGTTTCCTTAGAAACCACTAACAAAGATTTTATATTGAATTTTATCACAGAGTGATAGAATTTTATACACATACGTCAAAAAATTGCCGCGACAAGACAAAAAATTGCCAGTTCAAAACCTTCAAATTTTGTCAATTATCAATTTACTCTAGTGAAATAGTCATAATATGGCACTTGAAAATTGAATTCAAGAATGAATGTATTTTCAAACATTTCACTATTCACTAACTAACACAAAACCTCACGCTATTTAAAAAATTCATTTTCCATTATTTGTTGTGGCAAGCAGTTAATTTTATCAGTATTAGTATTTCCATTGTGGCCGCGTGAAACAAAGACAGTGACAATATAATACCACTACGAATAAATTATTCATTTAGCTGGAAAGGACAATATGAACGAAGCAGATTATAGATGAAAGGAGCCGACATTAGTAGCTGGAAATACCACAAGTTGCATAATTTGAAAATTATCTTGAAACAACACAATTGAAATTTACAAAAAAAACAGTAGCGGCGATTATCGTTGTGCTATTTATTTTATTAATTACAGAGAAAGGAACTGTTTTCTTTCGTCTTTGGTCTGGTGGACAAAGACGACACAAAAGAATGCAATGATGAGACTAGGCAAGGTGCAAAGACTTGCTTGTCTCAGTATTGCAGGGTGCATGAGAGGCAGACCAACGGCAGCACTAGAAGCCTTATTTTGCCTTCCTCCATTACACCTCGTGATAATGGGGGAAGCAAGGATGGGGCTATTTAGGCAGCAAAATAACCTGAGCAACAAAATAGTTAGATCAGGACACATATCCATTAAGAACATCATAAGTGGAGCCATTTTGGATATGAAAACAGACTATATGGCCACTAAACTTCTCCCCAGTTCCAAAGGACTGGCAAGACCCAAGCAGGCTGAAGCTTCCCCGAGGAGAAACCTGGTAAACAGACGGGTCACAGACTGGGAAAGGGACAGGAGCAGGTGTGTATAGTGAAATGAGAAACACAAGATGCTCCTTTTCACTAGGAGAACATACCTATGTATTTCAGGCAGAGATTTATGCTATCCTAGAATGTGTCGAAGGTACGGGGATAACTGGATGAGTGGAATAAATGTGGGAGTAGAGTACAATAAGCCAACAGGCTGCAGTACACCCGGCATCAGAACGGCTCACAAGCTCACACAAAAAAACTGTTTTCTTAACGTTTCAAAATCTTTAGATTTAACTTCTCAGATGGCTAGAAGACTCAATAATTGTCAACTTCACAGCTAGTAGCGGAAAATAGTAGTTTGTACAACTAGTGCGAGAAGTGATTTGCGTACAAGTTGTACACTATATTTTTTCTACAACCACATTTATTAATGAAAGAAATACAGTAATTTATATACCTAGTTATTTTATTTAAACTTTGAACAGAAAAAACTTCAATATGAAAACAAATAGAAAAATCATTGTAATATTTGTACAATTTTGTATTGAAACCTCAGGTAACAAATTTTTGGTTAGAGCATTTTCGATAATATCTGGAAGAGTATTTTCAATGTCAAAAGATAAATTATTTGGATCTTGTTTCGTAATTCCTAAAATAATGCTCAATAGGTTAATGTTTTTATAATTAATAAATTATAATAAATAATGAAATAAATAGTCTACTTACTTTTGGTACAAATTTAAAAATTGTACACCAATAAGAAATTCACTATAGGTTGAATTGTCAAAAAAAGTTGACAGGTCATAGGTCGCTTTGTTTGACATTTCGGTGCGGAAAAGTGCCATAGCGTACTTTTTGCATCACTTTTCCAACGGTTATCAAAAGAATTAAGAAAATGCCTGCTTTGCGTATAATAATTTGTGTAGAAAAGCGTGTTTTGCATAGTGGTTGTAGGAAAATGAATATTATTGCTCTAGATTAAAATTTCATGTCTATTCATCAAGATTGTGACTCCCAGTACGTATAAAGACGGTAAATAAAATTTGTTTATGCCGAAGGTAATAGAATAGAGAATATGTTTCGCTAATTTTACATCTCGTTCTATTTTTAGATGCTCCTTATTTGTGTTAACGATAATTGTTAAGGTCAAAAAAACTGTTAAAAAAAATCTTGTGGCGTGTATCACATATTTTTACCGCAATAAAAACGAATTTTTGTTATTCATTTAAACAAGGTCTAATTGTTTAAATAAATTCAATTAATTCTGTAAGAAAACTTTAACAAAAATACCATTTGAAGGAGTAGGAATAGGAGTTATTAAGAGGATTTCAAAAATATGCAAATATACAGGGTGTTTCATTAAAAAAAACAACACCAACTAAAGCATACTTGCGTGAATCACCCTGTACATTTACATTTATGTTTACATAACGCACAACTCAATTCAAAAGTTGACGTGTCTCGGCATTTTTTCTAATTTTCTAAAATAATGACATAAATAATTTTATTCCATAAGTAGTTTCCACACTGTATATACAACAATCTCCATCACTATTAAAATTCTCACCTGTTTTAATACAATCCACATTTCTTGATAAATCGATAAATGATTTATTTTTCATTTAAAAAGCTGTACAACACTCAACTATTATACTTTTAATTATAGGTGTTGTGTCTGCAACGTTATACAATCTATCTGAAATTGAAAAGTATGGAAAATGAACACGGAATTTTGTTCCGGGTCTATAATTTCCTATTTTATTTATAGTCGCTCGGTATTTTCTGATAAAATTGCAAAAAATATAGAAATATGATTAATGTAAAGATCCTTCAATAAATATTCAAAATCAAAAGTAAAAAGGAGTATCTAAGAACCAAAATGTTCTTTCCAAATAAAACTAATAAATAACATAAATATAATATATATTACCCGATCGGTTTCGCAAGTTACATCTACATCGTCAAAATTTTATTTATTAGTTCTATTAATATACAAGAAATGTCTAGAGATCCAAATAATTTGCAAAAAAATAAATTTCGAGTCATAATTGCAGGTTTTGTATCTTCCAATTCTAAAAAACTAACATAGAGTAGAATACTAGTCTAGACTTTGTGGCTCGACATTGCCTTCTTGAATGTCGCCAGACCGTCTGACATGATATGGATCTGCTTGCCCTCAACAGTTCTTCAGTTGTAGGTATGTTATTTATACGCTTAAATATTTGTATCAATTTCCATAATTCCTATAAATCTTTATTTCTATTGTTCAATTTGTTATTAATTGATTTAATTTTAAAGTTATGGAAATATTCCACTTAAATGTTGACTTGAAATTTTTTAGTTATCCTCTTCTTTTTGCACTCTCCTCAATTTTTTACACATTTTGATTGCCTTTTTTTCTAATTACTTATATTTTGCACAGTGTTGCCACACATTTCCAATTTTAATCTCATATTTATTAAAACAAATAATATGCAATCGCGTTTATTCAAATGTAATAAAACTATCCAAAAATATCGATATCAAAACCTATGGAAACATTAAAATGGTTTGTATATTTTGCAAAGCCGATTTTAAAGTCAATAAGCGTCGTTACTAACGACTACTTATTGCTTGCAGCTGCACCATAAATTATTGAAAATTGTTATTAAATAGGTAGATTCCTTTCATTGTATATAAGGAATCAATGACACATAATAAATCGTTTTATAAAGCAGCAAACTATTGCGATTAAATAGTTACGTTATCTATGAAAATACAATGGAATACGAGGCTGGATGGATAAATTAACTGTACGGTATACACTTAGTTCACTTAAGTTTGCACCATATGGCAAACTTTTTTATTACCAATTTTAGGAAAAAAACTTCCTCATAAAAAGTTCTGCATGCTCTAAAATCCAAAATACAATTATCAGATATCAATTTTTTTAGTATTACATATAAGAGTTTTCTCAAAAGATATGAAAGTTACTCAAGAGTTAAGTACCTTTAAATTTGAAAATATCGGAAAATAGTATTAAAAAAAGTTGATCAGAACTGAAAACGACGTTCAAATATGCAATTGCATCCATTTACATTGAAAAAATAGGTTTTGTGCTTGTTTTATTGTTTCTATTTTCTTAATAACGCTTCCATATTTGCGTAATAGTTAGGGAGGCGAATAGGGGATTTTTCGGGAATACTCGAGCGTGGCAGTTAAAGATATGATAGATACCTTAGACCTAATAGAACAACTTTGGAAAGTATTAGCTCTATATGTAGTGACGTGCGCCTATGATAGACGATCAGATTAGTAAAAAAAATCGATGGTCTGAAATACTCGAGCGCGTCGGATTAAGATATTAGGGGTTGATCTTAGTGTTTGAAAACTAAATTTAACTAAACTGACGATAAGACCTTGACGCCGCCGAGTTATAGGGTCGCGAACTTGTAAAAAAGACGTTAATCCGGCATTCTCGAGCGCTATTTTTTTTTATTTTGAAGAATATAATCTGAGACTTACTAAAAATACAAAATCTGCCGGTTTCCGCATGACTGGAAGTGTGGAGGAGCCATTTCGTCTTACGAAAAACGCGTTGCGGCATATAAGTCGCGAACGATACATTTTACAAAAAAAAGTTTAAATAAAAAAAAGGTAATTCTATTTCACACAAAAAAGGTCTCTTTACTTTTTTGTCCAAAGTTAAGACTTTTGGACTTAAGGCATCATGAAAACTCAAACTCCCGTTTTTTGAGTAGGTACCTATATCTCGAAAACGGAGAGTGTTAAAAAATTGATATGGAACAACGATGATTAATTTTTTCTCTTATTTTTTGGGAATTAAACCACAATAATGTTTTTTATTTCTTATTTCGACGTTCTCAAGATTTACTAGTAATAAAATAATTTTTGGTCCCTATCTGACACAACGAAAAAAATATGACAACTAGACAATCAATAATATTTTGAAGTTTAAGACTAC